>BJBW01007522.1:0-79823 GCA_004320125.1 Scolopax mira | reverse complement strand
CCGCCATCAAGGGAGAGAGAGCTACGCAGCAAACTTTTCTAATTGATATTGAATGTGAGGTTCCTGGTATGAAATAATCCTGTTTGTTGGCCTGGGTCAGATGGCCAGGCCTTGCTCCTCCTTGTCCCTGCGCCTGGCGAGGCTCAAAAACACCCAGACCTTGAATCCCACAGAGCCCGGCTGGCTAGAGAGTAAATATTGTCACAAATTCAGACACTAGAGTCTTCTAAAAGTGCAGTTTTCCCCAGCACTAGAAGAGAAGTTAGTCCAGTGTCTCTCATCTTAGGACAGAGAGTTTGTTAAGGCTCCATTTGGTTTGGATTGTTAGTGTGGTGCAATCTTGAGAGAGCCCTGGGCTGAGCCACTTTTGCAGCTCCCCCCAAGTTATCAATGCACAGACAAGGCGAGGCAGAGAGGAAGATGAGTTGTTTGACAACTCCCTGCATCTCACCTACTGTGCTCTGACACCAGTTTGATTGGTGCTCCCATACATGGTGCTGTGCTGGAAGAGGCATGGAGAACCCACTGCCATGAATTTCTAGCTGCTGCACAGCTCTGCAGCTGCTCATCTGCCTTGTGGCACCGTGTGACCATCAGGGCAATGAGGACATATTGCCACCCTGGTGGCTTGGGGCAGAGTGGTTGGAAAGCTGCCCAGCAGAAAAGGACCTGGGAGTGTTAATGGACAGCTGGCTGAAGATGAGCCAGCAGTGTGCCCAGGTGGCCAAGAAGGCCAACAGCATTCTGTCCTGTAGCAGGAACAGCTTGGCCAGCAGGAGTTGGTGCCTCTGGTGGGCACTGGTGAGGCCCCACCTCGAGTGCTGGGTTTAGTTCTGGGCCCCTCACCACAAGGAGGACATTGAAGTGCTGGAGCACTTCCAGAGGAGAGCCACCAAGCTGGTGAGGGGTCTGGAGGACAAGTAGTCAAGGAGAGGCTGAGGGAACTGAGCATGGTTAATTTGGAGAAGAGGAGGCTGATCACCACAGTTCTACTGAAACCAGCAGCCTCACAGGCATGTGTTGGCAGAGAACCTTCTCCCTCTTCTATTTCACTCTATCCAGAAAACAAAACGAAACAAAACAGCATTATTCCTAGGAGGATCTGATTCCTCCTAGGATCATAATTCCTAGGAGGAAATAGTTGATCCTTCTAGTTCTAATGGAAAGATTATTCATTACTAATGGTATTTGAAGACTGGTGCCTCAAAAGCTACACACTATAAGACACAAGAAGTTCTTTCTTATCTTTATGTTCTGTTTAGCAGAACAAGAGTAGAACAGAATACAAAGTATGGTAGAGATATTTTGTACTTGAAAATGTAATGAAGTTTAAAAATATGTATAAATAAGTCAGATGTAAAATCATAGAATAATTTAGGCTGGATAGCATCTGTGGTAGTTATCACATTAGATCCACCACTTAAATCAGGGCCAGCTTTGAAGCTGTATCAGGTTATTTAGGACCTTGTGTAGTCAAGTTCTAAATATCTCCAAGGATGGAGGTCCAACAGCCTCTCTGGGCAACCTGTGCCAGGGTTTGACCATTCTTGTTGTGAAGAATGTTTTTCTTGCTCTGATGAATGAAATTTTTATCTTGGTGTCCCTTTTCCAAACTATGAGCTGAGGTTGTTCATGCTTGTATTCAAAATGTGAAAAAAGGAAAGCCAGAAGACCTGTTTCTGTCTGGCCTCTGATTCTCAGACCATTTGATCTGAGTAGATCTGCTCAGAAGTGCTTTCCTGTTGGCACAGCTCATTACAACATAGACTCACAAACGACCCTGCCATGGCAAGCTACAGGTCTATGACATCTGTAAGTAGCCTGAGAAAGGGATCTGTGCAATTGTGCTAACTGTTCTATGATGACAATCTGAGGACAACTTCTTTGGAAAAGTATTCTGCAAGCAAAATGCTGATTTCCATCCCATCTGTCTTGCAGGAGCCCAGTCCGACGGAGTGTGCTGGGTGTTGATTTTTTTTTAATGTCTGCTTGACAAAATGTCAAGTCTTATTGCAAGCCTATTTCTTGGATGTTAATAAGCTTTCATTTATTGCTTGTTCTGGTTTGTAACAAGTGGGGCGGTTGAGAACAGAGGCAGGTACAGAAATTGCACAGATGGAGTCACAAAGTCAGGAGCTCTCTCATTCCAGTGCCTCCAAGACAAGGCATTTTTGGATTCACAGTTTGGTACTTGGGCACCTGTATTTCTGCATTTCACTGGTGATGACTTAGATTTTTGTGAGCTATAGCTCTGAACTCAGAGTCATTATTTTGATGGGGTAGTTTCAACAAAGTAATTTGTTTTTACTTTTTATTTTTTTAAAATATAAAAAAATGCCAAACCTGCATTTTCACAGGGTTAAATGCCGATCTTAACATCGTGCTTTCCTGAGTTTATTAAGTGGTCGGTTGTCGGCAAGGGTTGCTGTAAAGCAAATACAATATGGTCATGAATGTATGAAATGTCACTTAAACCCAGTCCTTTAAATTCATGTTAAAGCCCGTAAATAAAAGTCTGCAAGAAAGAAAAGGTTAACCATCTAATTTTTGAAATATTTTTAGAGATCTAATGCAAAAATGCCCCCTCCCTCCCCCAATTCTAATGCAACCAGATCCACCAATAGCAATTACCAATGTGCAAGCACCTAGAATAACGGGCTGGTGCTGCCCGTTGTTCTTGCAGCGTGCTGGGCTTTTCATAGCCCTGTCCACATGCCTCAATAACATACTGTTGTTGCAGTGCCCAGTATAGGTTTTACCTCTAAGGAGCCTAACAATAGCTTCTATTCCAGAACAGAAATGGCTTGCTACAGGACAAAAGCCTTTTGTGAGAAGAAAAGTTGAGCAAAACAGTTTTATACTCCCTTGCCTTTGTTTCCAGGCAGGCAGGCAGCTCATAATGTGCGTTTGTCAGTTTACTACTTTAACGCTGTTCCAGAAAGCAGTGCTCTTGGCCACGGCACATTGGGGTTGCTCTTTGGGGTTCATCATCTGCCTGGCCTTCTGGGAAAAGAACTTTACAGCAATTCTGTTTTTAACTAACCTTTATTGTACCTGCACCTATAAATACGGCATGTCTTTCTACTAGATTTTTACCGGGCCATTTCTAATGGTGACCTGAACAAGAATGAAGTGGACATGAACGAAAAGGAAGATCTTACTCAGCAGGTAAGAGGCTGACTGTGAATGGTTTTCAAGCAGATAACGCTCATATAAAATGCTTTTTGCACCCACTTCAAGATTTCAAGTGAGTGAATACGTGCATGTATGTTGAGTATGGTCTAATTCCAAAGCAAACGCAGGTCAAAGGAAATGGAAAAACCTCATTTGCTTTAGGAAGAAAATTTAACTCATTTTATCTTCTTATTTCTTTAGGTTATAACTTTATCAAAAGTAATAGAAATAGACATCTAAAATCTCACCCCATTAATATTTGTGGGAAAACAAACTGACTTTGGCTTCATTAATGTAAATGAAATTTGTGGACTGGAGTGTGACCTGTTAGAAAGTGATACTCTAAAGTCAGGCTACCAACCTAAGTGGAGCTGCTCAATTTCTAGATGAGTGCATTTTAAAACAGATTCTGGTCCTGAATTTGTAAGATATATACTTTAAATAAAGAAAAAAAATAAAGTAAACGTACCTGCTATTTTGATTAGTATCCAGAAGATCTCTTTGTGAAAACTTGGAATTAAAGTGTTTCATTGAAAAAATTGAGAAAGATGTAATGTGGCTTGGAACTAAAAGTGCAGGCAGACTTTCTGAGGCTATTAGATATTTTTTATCAAGGTGAACAAATGGATACTTTATATGCCAGAGATGCACCTATTCTGAGTCACCAACTGCCTCCTAGACCATATTTTTATATGAAATGAGTCATAGAAATTAGACATAAAATTCCTGTAGATCATTAGGTTTACTCCCTCACAAATGTCTTCCTGAGGATTAGTCAACTGTTAAATGGGTCCTGCTTTTAGATCTCATTTCCACTGCTGCAAATTGGAGATGACACCACCAATGTACTCTTGTGGTCCCAAATCACTGTGAAGGCAGTTTCAGCTTCTTCATTTTGGGACTCTATCATAATTTAGGGTTTTTTTTTTTTTACATGATGCAGGTGGCATATGCTGAGGGAAAGTATTTGGAAAAAACCTTGCCACAAGGACAACTCTACTACTTTAAGGCAGCGAGACAATCAATGACCTTGAAGAGCTCATCTGATAATTGCATATATAGTGTGAAGGTTTTGGGTCAGAGTAGCAGATAAAGACAGATGTCAGATGTGAAAATAAATGGCACAATGTTGTGAGCTGAACCCTTTCTATTAATTTTTCACATGAAGGATGTTAATAATCTTGAGTATATATTTAAAAGTTCCAAAGAAGGAAGGAGACTTTGCTTCTGCTCCTAACATTACCACATCCTCCTGTGACCTATGGCAAGTCTGTGCTTCAGCTTCTCTATCTGCAAAATAATCATACGTACCTAATATTTATGCCACTTGCAGGTCCTTCACTAGAATGATTTTGTAGCAGTAAATCACTCTCCAAGAGCCACTTCATCAAGCAAGGTCACTGGGGGAGAAATCAGTCACAGCAATATCTTGACAATGTGCTGTGATCTTCACATCTCTAGTTTACAAGCCACTGGTGTCTGTTTATTGTAGCACACATTGTTTTAACATCGTGCAAGAGCCAGAGCCCCTCTCTGTGCCTGGAGCCACTTCATGGAAATGTCTGTGTTGTCCTCTCTGTGACTCCATGGCCAGATTCCCTCCTGGTACAAATCTGTGGTGGCTCCAGTGACTCCAGTGAAGCTGCATTAATTCCCAGCAGTAGATAATTTGTTCCTGTGTCCTGTGCTCCTTTGCTGCCTGGTTACTGGAGGAGCAGCTGGGTAATGCTTTCCATCTCTCAGGAGAAGGGGCAGGGATAGGACTTGGACACGGGTGCACTTGCTTTATGGGCACTGTTGTGTAAGGTCTAAAGCAACATCTCCTTGACTTTACTTGGCTTATGGTTTTTGTACTTTGTTACAACACAAAAAGATTAACTAAACTTGAACTTGGAGAGCTGTGGTGGCTAACCAGCCAGAGTGGAACAGAAAAAGTTCCTCAGCATTTAGTTTCATAGCAATTGAAAAACTTTCAGAAGCGGTGATACTTTTGAAATAAAACTGAATATGGAAAATGAACAATGTGAATAATGTCACATGCCAACTTCACTTGAACAATATTTTTAGGTTTTTTTTAGATTGGAAACATTTCATTCCAGTTTTTCAACATTGCTTTCAACATGTTTTTCAAGACATGATAGAAAAAAATAGTGAAGCCTCAGCAAAGCAGTTTAACTTTTCATAAATAAAAAAATTTCACCCAACCAATCCTTACATATTTTTGACGTTTCTGTTTCAGTTTCTCGTGGTTTTGTAATTCTCAGTTATACCAGATTTTAACAGTTTGATGTTCTTTGCAAAATCGATCTTTCGTTCTTGAAAAGTCTTTAGCAACGACTCAGGAAGATCATCACAATTTGACCTCAAAACATTCAGTTAAAATAATGGCTAAAATTATTTAATCTTCTGAAATGAAAGAGAAAGTGAGAATGTGATTGAGACCCACTGAGGTCCATATTTCACTGAGTGTTTGCATAGTTTTTTGGGTAGCCAGTAGCAGGAACATTGGGTTATCTTGTTGATTAGATGTATGAAAGTTCCTCCTAGAGTAACACCCCACCTCTTTCAACTTTTTCTGTGATATAAATCCTTCTGCAGCTATTCACCTACAATTATTTAGAGCATCTTTTAAACTAACTCCCTTTCTCCCTTTTTCTCCCTTTTTCTTCCTTTTCTACCACTTTCTCCTTTCAAATGCCATAGTGTGAGTTTCTTCTCATTTCCCTGTCTTTTTTTGTCAATACACTTTTGATACAGGCTTGTAATAGTGTTTGCAGTCTTGCCTGAGGTCATGACACAAAGAAAACATAGGAGAAAAGGAGAAGGTCCCTTCCACAGCCTCTGAATTTGCCTCATAGAATGATACAGATATATTTTCAGTCACCTGTAAAATCCTTTTAAGGCAAAAGTTCAAGAATTGCCTTGGATTTTCACCTGTGTTTCTTTCACACAGCAGAAATCTCATCACTTACTATTCATCCCAAAGGCAACACTTTACATTTCCAAAAGCTCTCCGCTTGTGGGTTGGCAGGTTTACAGGTGAACTGCCTTTTGGCAGTGCTGTACTTCATGATACAGTTAATGTTCCACCGCAGAGCTTGTATGAAGCCTAAAAGTGGATGCCAACTGACTAAGAAAAATTGCTTAAGATGTATGTTTTCTGCGTTACCAGAAGATATAAAATGTCTTTCAGCTGTAGAAGCCTGATGGCATGCCAGAAGTGGCATGTAATTGGGCTAAGTAGAGCAAACAGTTTCATCTGCACGGTGATGAAGTATTTGCTTGCTGATGCTGTCCTGTATTCTCTCCTCTTCCTACCTGCACGGTGCCCTCAGATGCTGCTGTAATGCACAAGTGTAGCCCTTCTGCTCTGTTGATAGTTACAGATGCTCAGAGTCTTGTGTACTCGAAGTGACGCGGTGGGCAAGCAAACCTCTTATTTGTCTGAGATGAGATTATCCATAATGGGAAATTAAGTCTGATCCATATTACTCTTCCTGCCCATTGTAGGACTCGTGCTCTTCCACCCCTGCCCAAACCTCACCTGCAAAACCCCCAGTGCAGAGGGGACTGGTGTACCACCATGAGTTTGTAGCAAAGGGCCCAATGGAAGTCAGAACCTGGGGGAGTACCGATATCTATCGATGACAATTAACGTCAGATGTAGAAATACCCAGCAATGAAACAGAAAATAATCAGAACTTCAGAAAATAATCAGAACTTCAGAAAATACTGTGATTGATTTCTAAATGAAAGTCAATGAATTTCTTTAGAGTCGTTCTCCTGCACAAAGTCACAGCGCGCCTTGTGCTGAGCACCTGCAGTAATACACAGATTGCTCTCTGTATAAATGTAAGAGTTATCTTCGAGCACAAAGTGGGAATATATTATGAAGCAGAAGTGCAGATGGTGTTATGATTAAGTTACAGGTTTCAAGTTGTTCAAAGGAAACAAAAGAATTCTGAAAACTTTTTAAAGTGGAAATCAGGATATTTTGGTGATGGCAACCTCTGCCACCAAAGATATTTAAGTAAATTTAAAAAAAACATTTTTTTTACAACTATAGCTTTCATAGCTGGAACTCTTCTCCCCTTTCTCTCAAAAAATAATTTTATATATCAAGAAATTCAATTTGATACCTCTTTTGTTTAAAAATTATTTGGATTTTTCCATTTGTCAGACATTGGTTCTTCTACCCCTACTGTTTCTTCCCCAGCTACAATCATTCACTTTCTTGTATTATTAATAGAGATATTAAAATTCCCCATTATAATTCTCCATTATCAGAACTTCTTGTCTGCTTTGTTGTGTGTAAAGTTCATTCATTAAATTTCTGTTCCACAATGATGCAGAGCTATAGGAATTAGACCTACTCTGCATGGGTGGATGTGTAGAGGTATCAACAATACACCCAGAATTATTTTATGGGGTATTATAGGGTGTATTATGGGAGTAAACCAAAGCCTTTTGATGAAGAAATGGCTTCATTAAAAACTCTGTGCTAAAACTGGGGTAACCAAGGATTTCTCTTGCAAATGAGCCAGTAATTGTGTTTGATTGTGAGTGGGGATCACAAGCACGTCACTGTTGAGGCACGTCGCAGAAATTTAGAGCAAAAGGGGAGAGAGGAAGGAAATATTTCTTCAAGTTCTGTGTTAGAAGAGAAGCCAAAAGTCTTTTTTTTGACTAGATAATGATGGAAAATAGCATAATGAGAAAATAGGGAAAATGAGGAGGAATAAAGGGAGGCGTTCATGTTCAGCACATCAGATGCTGCTGCTGTTTCTTCTACGTGCTTTTGCCTGCCAAGAGGAATCTCTTCTGCCTTTTCCAGACCGGCATTCACTTTGCTTTTCTGCAGATCCCTACTCATTCTGGAAATTCAGAAATTGGAGAGACTTGTGGAAAAGGTAAAGCAGGGTCTCATTCAGAGGACATCTCTTGGTTCCCTAGTGTTTCCACAGGTGTTAATTCCAACCCAACCCAAGCAAATCAAGGACTGTTGGTACAGCTGCTGAGTCTTAAATACATGCTCAAGCATGTTCTCGTAAGCAATATAATAATTCATGGTTGGCTACGGAGTGATTTATATTTTGGTCAAACCGTATTATAGAGCCTTTATTAAGACATCATGAGACGGAGAATTCAGTCTCCCTACCTTGATGGCTTGTGCAATAATTAACCACCCACAGTATTAAAACCTCTGTTATTTTTTAATTTGAATGTATCTGGTTTTAATTTCTTGTCCTTTTCCCTGTAGCCATCAGATTAGTCACATTTGTGGCAGGATCAGAATACTCGGGAGGGATGATGATCCAGATACTTCTTGATGTTCTTTGATGTTCTTAACGCAGGCAGATTAATTTTTGTAGCTTCCTTTTGTAGCTTCCTTCCACATACATTTTAAATTCTGCTCCCAACACTACAAAATAAATCCTCTCAATGCCATATATAATGGTAAACATCATTGTCTGTTTTTTTCCTGTTTACATTTCCAAATATGGGTTTGTCCTTTTCATCACAGACCTGGAAGTTCAGTTATTTAGCCAAGTTAGATTCTGAAATTAATTCTAAAGCTGTTTATTTTCAGGTTTCATTCCTCATACTTATAGGGATTGCCACTGTTCTGTGTTTCAGGGCAAACTAAATTCCCTTTATAAATCCAAATGCCTTTAAAGTGCACATTTGACAAATGGTGTCACACAGTGTACAATGTCTTATATTTTAACCTACCAAATCTACCTTAAAACTATATTATGAAAGCATTTTCACCAATCTTGTTCTAAAATATGAGAAAAAAATTCTGTGATTTTTAAAAAAATCAAAATAGCAGAATTTGAGGGTCATTATGTGCTCACAGAGACCTCCACCAGCAAGAAGTAATGGAAGTACTACAAGTTAAATGCAACTGGTAGTAGTACACCATTACCATGTTCTGTTTCATTTATGCATGTTATTTGGTTGTATATTTTATTGCTGGTTACAGAACACATCTGAAAATGACAATGATGAAGTTGATGGCAACAATGTGTGTGGTTTCAGAAAGAAAAAGGGAGTCAAAGACCATATAAAGTCCGTCCTTCCTTTAGAAAATGAGAATATGGAGCTGTTCAGCACCTCGAAAGTCTTGGATGCTAGTCCCCTTCAAGGAACCACCAGTTGCTCAGAACCACCACCAGACCAGTCTCTTCAAAACCCGACTAGCTTTCTTCCAGTACAAAGGGACAGAGCGGGTCATGACAGTTCCCAGACCGATGGTGACGAGAAAGAAGGCATCTCTGGAGAAATCCAAGAAAACCGGGATAATGATGACACTGGGAAAACAACAATAGGAAAAATGCAGAAGGAAATAGACACACCAGCTAAGATGGAGCATCCCATGAGTGTACAACCCTCGAGGAGCTCCGGGACAGCTGGGTGTGGAGGGGCAGCCTGCGGGGGAGAGGGCAGCAAGAAGGCAGAGCAGCAACAGGGTGGGATGGAGGAAAAAGTCATCAGGTTCCACGTGAGAAAGACAGGCTCCCTGGGCAGTGCTGTAACCACAGACAGGAGCGGTTCTGCAGAGTCCTTCCCAGGGACACCTGGCATTTCTAGACGAAGCCTGCAGGAGTTGAAAAACCTTCTGAGTGAAGCTCCTCTGCCCGATTATGGGCCCAACTACAGAGGCAAGGCAGGTGGCACTTTTTCTCAGCAAAATTTGAAGACCCGGGACAAAACAGCTGACAAGCAGGGCCGATCCTTTGAGACTATTAGTCCCCATTTTGGAGAGGAAAACCGAAAATACCACAGCTTCCACAAGGAGGGAGTGGGGCAGCGGAGCAAAGCTCTCCTGGTCCTCAGCTCTGCTGGGTCCGATCCGCATCAACCAGTGGGAAGCGACATGGATCAGCTTATTCTGAGACTGCCGGCATCTTCCACACATGCAGAAGGCACTGCTCCTGAGATTCAGTTTGACTCCTCCGCAGGCCAAGCTGGTAAGGAAATTTAAACATCACCTGCTGTCCTGTTAAAGAAAATGCTGCTGTTGCTCTGTTGCTTTGCAGGGTTTTGTTAAGCTGCAAACTTAGTCCGAGCTAGCGCATGGGTGAGTTGACACCTGTGGTTTCTGTGTGATCTGGATGAATGGGAATTTGTACTCTACAGCTGCGTTGCCTTTCTTTCTTCCTTCCTTTCTTTTTTAAGGCATTTATGAAGCCCAGCTCCCTGACAAAAACTGCCACACACAAGTGCTCATGTCTTTTTCACTAACCCTGAAATATTTCCTCATTTAAACTGAGCTCAGGCAACATTTCCCAAAGGTCTGATAGACACTGCAAGGCTCTGATGGCATTTGGACTTCTTAAAATTTCCTTTTTGTTAAGATTTGCCGCAGTGGAAATTGCTCCCATGTAGGGTTGATGTTTTCAATTATCCATCCTGTGAGAGGACTGGAATGCAAAAATATCTAATATAAACCATAAATGAAGAAAAGCAAATGAGACGGAGAACTTCCACTTATCTTCATGCTGTTCAATAAGTCCATTGTGGAAGTGTTTATAGAGCCAATTAATTGCTCCTAATAGGCTGTGGTTTCTTTGAAAGGCTATACTTCTGGGCTAGTCGGATCAGCACACTGAAAGCTACTATTAGCTATGACAATGTAATGGCTTGAGCTGTTCATTGTTTTGAGTCTGTTCCAGAAGCAGACAAACAACAATTTGCCAGTTGAATAGATACCAGATTAATAAATTTCTGGGAGTATGAGGCTCAGATCACATTATCAGCTTTTCAAGATAGATATCTTCCCCTCTGACTGACTTATCTTACTGATGAAAGAAATATTTATCTTATCTCTTCATTGATAATATATATAATAAAATACAATGGTAGCAATGAATTTTCTGCAATGATATTAAGTTATCCACCTTTTTTTTAAAAAAAAATCTTCTTTCAGATGGGTACAAGTATTGCTATACATACTCTGAAAAGAGATACTTTGAATATATAAAATGTTATTAGCTATTACAGGATTTCTCAATAGACTTACTGTGCTACCCAGTTTGAACAAGCCTGAACAAGATATCCGTGAGCATTATCAATGCTAAATCAGGGCACTGCATGAGAAATATAAAGCTTTGAAAATATATTTTCTGCTCAAACCACTGTCTATTTATGTCTATTAGAATAAAGAGGTTAGAGGGTTATTTCTCAGCCTACACTTGATGCTGCTCCCTTTCCAGATTACATTGTTTTTTGCATTGCTGAAAGGCTACTCAATCATAAAGGCATGTGTTTGAAATTTAATTTTCATTTAATACATTCAGCAACTTAACTGAAGAGAAAGTTTCAGATAACATTCTACAGTCTTTAATGAACCTTTGCTTAAACAGTATTTCATTACTGTCAGTGATACTTTAGTAAGATTGAAAAGAAAAAAATCCTAAATATTTTATTTTTATGACTAATATATATTAAATATTTCAGTTATTGATCTAAACAGAAGTCTTGGATCTAGACATATCTTGACACCGAGTAGATCTAAAGTACAACTTCTTGTATTTTGCAAGTTTTCAAATAATTGAATTTGCTCAAATCAGAAGTCTTGATCCAAATTGTTTAAAAACATTTGAGTTAAAAAAAAATACAATTTACAAGGTGTAAATTGCTCTCTTCCTCTCTTGATTTAATATGGAATAGAAAGTAGGAGAGCACTGAAATGTTACGAATGTAATACATACATAATCAGTGCCCAGTGTATTTACCTTAGTCACTATGTTGAGCATGTTTGGATGCCATGGCCAAAGAAAGAATAAACCTTATTGTCCTAAAAGTACACAGTTAAGGCAGAGTCTCTAGAGGTCAGCAGTGGAAAGGATAAGACTTGGAGCTGAGCTTTAGTGATTCAGTGTAATGCAGAGGATCAAAATGCAGTCATGTTAGTTGTGTGGTTAACATCTATCTTAAAAAAAAAAAAAAACCAACATATTTTTTTCCAAAATTCTGATTGGAAATTGTGGATATATTATTGCATGTGCATTTTGTCCATTGCTTGTCAGGCCTATTGTAAAAGAAATGCTTCTACATGAGAAAAAAAATAATAGAAAAGAGACAGACATGCAAGATATTTTGGTCAATATGAAAAATATTACTTGGAGCTGAAGGTAAAGCTCTTTTAATCTAATTCATTACCATGGAAAGATAGAAACTAACACAAGTAGCCAATTAGTCAAATATACTGACTGTGCCAACATGAATTTATGAATTCTAATTGCATAAGTATCTACATATGATAATGGTGTGCAGTTCTGCAAATTGGTATGTAGTCACTGATAATCAGGGGCTTCTTAAGCTGTTCAGTGCCTGCATTCTCGGGAGACCAAGAGAGAGTCTTCCAAACAGTAAAAATTCAGATGGAATTTCACGTATATAACATGATGAAACACTCCACAGTATGTACACACACACACACACACATGTATTGTATGTACAAAACACGTAGCATGTAATATAAGTGTATATTCACCTCTCTGAACTCTTGTCACATGCTGCTCTGATTGCTAATAAATTAGAGTGTTTAAACAAGGGTAGCCAGAGAGGCAGCTAAAATAAATATAGCTTTATTTGAGCAATGTCAAGTTCCAGGGATCATGGACCCTGGAACCCCATGGACCACACCGTTGGGGTTCTCTTTGTGAGAGTGGGCTGCCCACGTCAGGGACTACAGGTGGCTTCAGCAGCCTCCCATGTGGTCAGAGGGACCTGCAGAGCCAGGTGCCACCATGCAGGCTCAGGAGAAATCTCTCTTCTGGACCTTAGGAGACAATAGCTCCTCCAGGTAGCTCTAGATGGGCAACACACTGGGATCAGGCTCTCACCTGAGGCTTCAAATTCCCTTTCTACATCTTGGTCTGGAGCTGGAGACACACAAGTTTGTTGAAATCTCTTTGAGTGCAGAATGCAGAGCTGGACCCCCAGAAACCTGGGCAGCTCCAGGAGCAGGTCCTCTAAACAGGGGTCATCGAGTGAACATCAAGTGAGGCCATGTAAATATGACCATGTAAATAGGATCAGGAACTGTAGGAGGGAGAAGGAAATTTCTGAAGAGAGAAAATATGTCTTAAATATATATGCAGGCTAAAGTACCTGCAGTAGCTACCTACTGACTGTTGAAATTTTTCAAGTGCAGAGAAAAAGAAGGTTTGAATGCTCCAAGAATCATAGGAAATGTTACGTGGGAGCTGACCCCAAACACTTAACTTCCTTTGTTAACTTGCTATTTTAAAGAAAAGCATACCAAGCAGTTACTAACAGGCTATATTTCATAGCTGAAAGTGGAAATCATCAGTCCTACAAGCAATTCCATTTTCTATTACAATGGATAACCTCATTGACATTCTTAACTTGTTTAAAGCTCTTATTTTTGGTAATAAAGCAGTTACAAAGTACAATACCTAGTATTTAGGGGCAAAAGTATGAAAAAAAGAATTTAAAAAAACCAAACAGCCTGGGCTTTTTGCTCCATTGGAATTAAAATTTTTCCCACACACTTTTATCAAAATTTGCACTCCCCTTGTGGTTTCACTGTCCTCTGTGCTCACCTGGAAGAGGCTTGTCTGTCTCTGCTGATTCTGCTGAGCAAGTCTAGCCAGTGGCTAGCAAAGAGAAAAGGAGAGTCTTCGGGAGCTATAAGGGGACAATCAGGACGTATAAGTGGACACAGGAGAGCTACATAAGTTCCTGCTCCAGGCACCTCATATTCACTGCCTCCTGCAGAATAATTGTGTTTTACTTTGGGGAATATTTAGGACTGTGTTTTTTACTCTCTGCTGTTCTCTGCTTTGTATTTTGCATAATCTGCACTGTTCTTGCATCTCTCCTAAAGCAAAAAACCAAAGCCATACTGTTCCTTCTCGTTCCTTCCTCACCCCCTATCTGCAGTTCGATAAAATTTTTCTGATATTTCTTTTTCTACATTTTGAGCACAACTTGAACATAGCAGGGCTGAAGCTCAGTGCTTTTCTAAACCTTCTTGGTTGCCCTTATTTTCTGTTGAATAAATCATCATATTTTCTGCCCATTTCTTTCCTTTTCCCTCTGAACTGAGCTATATATAACTTGCCTTTTTTTTTTTTACCTCACAAGGTCTAAGAGCAGCTATTTTTCTTTAAAGCAAACCTTCATCTTCCGTACCAATATCTGAAACCTCTTCCTGCTCTGTGACTATGAATTTCTATTTTTCTCCTCTCAGTGTGTACAAACCAAAAATGCTCAGATGGCAATTCCACCCTGTCCTTCTGATCTGTTGTGTCCCCTTTTGGGTGAGATCCAACTCATCTGGCTCCGTGTCTGTTGTAAGCTAGTCTAAGAGGTGTATTGGCACTGTAATCCTTCCCACCCATTGGAGGCACTAACTTTCTTTCAAGTGATAGTGAAAGGTTGCCAAAACAATTGAGTTTGCACCTCATGTAGGTGGAATGCATTCTATGTTTGGTGTCTCTGCCAGCCACCTCTTCTAAAACATACTCAAGAGGAGTATAGTCCTTACCTTCATCACTGTGCAAAATCTAAATAACCTTACTTTCCTTTTCATGTGGTCCTCTCACTTATTCTCACTTGATTTTCTTTCAACTAGGTCAAATATTTTTACACCAGAAAGAGAATCTGGTTTACAATAGTCCATCCCTCAGTTCACGTAACTTTGCTCAGCATTTCCTTCCTTAACACAGATTTTTTGTTTGAATTTGAAGAAAGACATGACACTCTAATAATATAATTTGTATCATTTGCAGGTATTTTTTGGTAATATTTTTATTTTTGTGTCATTAATATTCTTTAAATAGATGAAGATAATATTTTTATAGTTGTAGAAATTTTGTACTAGTTATAAAAGAAATTTGAGTAATACTAATTATTTTTCAGTGACAATTTAAATGGGAAATACAGATAGAGCCATAGAAAAACAAGTATTAAGTGCTTTTCTGTGTACTACTGATTTTATATAGATATGCAAGGATCTGTATGTACCATCCTGATTTAAGAAAAATGGCCAGTCTGGATTTATTTTTGGTTTTTAAAATGAAATTCTGAAGCAAAATCTGGGCATCTTGTGAAATTTATGTTCATGTTCCCATAAGTAGATTTTCTCAAATGAAAATAAAGATGTGATTCTTTCTAGAGGCCCAGAGTGCTAGGGAAACAGTTCTACTCATGAACACAATCTTCCCTCATAAGAATGTAAGACTTTTAGAGTGTGTTTCTAACTCAGCTACACCTGCCTAATACTTATTTATTAGCTGCCTTATCTGCAATAACTAATGACAAGGTGAGGTCAAAAAGATGCTTTTGTGGCTGCTGGCTACTGCTAATGGGCCCAAACTCTAGTTTGGATGGTTTGGTAGTGGAGAGATTGGGAGTGCTCCCACCAACCTTTGTAGTGCCTCAGCATGAAGCTTTTAACTTCCATTTGAAGGGTGGTGGTGAATGGTTGCAGTTGGTGATCTTCCACTGTGCATCTGAAAGATCTGCAAAAGCTGACCTGATCTTATCCTCAGGAAGAATGGAAGACTTTCCTCCAAGAAACACAGAAAGAAATATTTTTTTTCACATTTTTTCATATCTTAATATCAAACTTTATTCTTGGTCTAATTAGCTTATTGTACTACATGGAAATTAAAACCTTATGTAGTTGAACTTAAATATTATGAATACATAGATACTTGTCATGGTTTAATCCCAGCTGGAAACTAGGACCTCACAGCCCTTCAAGCACTTCCCAATCGTCCATAGGGTAGGGAGAAGAGGGAGGAAAAAAACCCAAACAACAAACCCTTGTGGGTTGAGATAGACAGTTTAATAGAACAATAATGGAAGAGAAAATAACAACAATAACAACAACAACAATAATAATAATAATAATGGTAAATGATTATACAAAAAAAGTCATGTAATACTATTATCCTCACTACCCAATGATCAATTGTCCAACCCATCCCAAGCAGTGACTGCAGATTCCTGCCACCCTGACCACCCTCCCTTTGTATGCTGAGCATGATGTCTCTGGTATGGAACATCCCTTTGGCCGCCTTGTCCTGTCTACGCTCCCTCTCAGCTTCTGTGGGAAGCTTAAAAGTATAACCACCACCTAGCAACAACTAAAACAATATGTGTCATCAACATTATTCTCATATTAATTGCAAAACACAGCAGCTACTAGGAAGAAGATTAACTTTATCCCTGCTGAAACTAGGACAATACTCAAAAGAAAAGTAGACTGAGAGACAGAGAGGCTTGTGAAAGGGAGTTACGGTGACCAGCCTTCTCCATTACACAAGTTATACTCAGACATACTGCTTTCATGTCAAGAAGTTTACACATTCCTACAGCTGCTGTAATACCATTAAGAAAACAACTCCATAACAGCAAATGCATAAATGTATAAGCTTCTTTACTTCCTGTGGTGGGGAAGACTTGCAGTCCTCCTCAGGAGGTCTTGAAAAAGGTTTAATGGAAGACAAGTGCCCTTTTTATCATGTTGCTGTACCCATGCACTTTTCAAAGGCATTGAAGAAACACAGCATCTGAATTCTATCAGTTTTCAGTAGGAAATAGTTATTCAGCTGCTATTTGTGCTCCTAAAAACACCCAATAAGCCAGCTGAGGTATCCCCCAGAAATTCCTGGCTTTATCATGATTCCTCTGGGTGCTGTTACCAACATGAAAAAACATTTAAGTTATAGACCATTCTAAAAAACCAAGGGATTTTATACAGGTCCTCAGGGGGGAAAAAGGTGTATTTATTTACAAAAATGTTTTGTGAACCATTTATTTTTCTTATTTTCCTTTTTACACACCATGTTGCAGTTTCTCACTGCACTTTAAAAAGTCACACTTTCCAGCATTCATTATTTTCTTTGACGTGAACATTCCTCTTCACTTATAGCATCCAGCAGAGAGCCTGATGTAAACAGCCTTGAAAGTCCAACTCTCCTTCACCTGTTCTCTCATATTGAATTTATTAAGCAGCAGATGGCCAGGGACAACGTACAGTTTGTCAGATTTGAATCAATAGACCTCCATGGTGTGTCAAGATCAAAGAATATTCCTTCTCGCTTTTTTCACGTAAGTTTTTTTTTCTAACTGTACCTGTGCCTGTGTTTCATGTTTTCATGTCCCTGTCCTTATGTACTTACGTGGTGGGTTTTTTTTTTTTTTTTTTCATAGTGCAGGCAGAAACTCAAACTTGGGATAAATTATCTGTTGTCTCCACTTGTTAATATACCCAAAGGATCTGGACGTTTTTCATTGCTGCAATCATCCATTTCTCTGTTCCCCCAAGCAGTAATTTAATGAAATAATGGTAATAATTTTAGTTCTTTGAACTTCTAATAATTTCTTTCCTCAGAATTATCTTTTCAGGTTCAATGCATTATAAAGATTTTGCTTTACTGAACATCAGTAAATTGCAAAAAACCCATCCCAACAAAGAGTAAACACTGAATGAAAGAAAATAACTGAACGAAAATCAATTTAGCTATGAGAAATTTGATAGTCATCAATCACATAAGGACATATCACTGGGTTGCATGATGATTTAATAGCAATATTGGCTCTACTGATGATTCAGGAAGTAAGAACCAACCTAGGAAGCAATCCTCACTGTGTGAGGATCACTGTGTGATCAGCCTTTTCAGTATATGGCTTCTGTGATACTTCATGTGCACAGCTGCATTATAGTTTCACTCACACATCATTATGAATATTTTAAGCTTTACTGAGTGATCAAAAAAAGATACGGACATGAAAAGATGTAGAGTGCTTTTGTTTCAAGTTCCTCCTGAAGCCTAAGCCACGTTTTCATTATTTCCCTTTTAGATATTGCTCATTTGCAACTGTATCATATAGATACAGTTTCCTCTCTCTGATGTCATTTGGATTTTATCAAAATAAACTTTATCTCAGTCATTTTAATTCTTGTGAGGGATGGTAGGTTAATTACAACTTCTCTTTCACTTGTAATGTCAAACCGTGAATGTCTAGTTCAGCTTGTGTGTTTACCTTACCATTTGAACAAACTTTGTGTGACAGTCTAAATTTTTTGGGCACTGAAAAAATGTGTATGTGCATACCTATACCTGTACACACACAGAGCGAGTGAAAGTAATTTCTTTTTATTTTTTTTTTCATCTTCTTGGGCAGGAGGTTGGAGGAGGGAGAAGTAGTACAATAGGGTAATCATCAACACATTTTCACTGTTGAATAGACAGCAGAGACATCTTGAAGTAATGAAGTAATATTCCCCATCACATGCAGCTTTGGTTAGGGGTGTTATTTAGGGAGAATTGCTTTCACTGGACTGACACACACTTAAGAGAAGGCAGATTTTATTTACTTATCTATTTTAAGAGAAGCCACTGTATGCGCTTTGAAGTATTTTAAGAATTTTCCATCTGGATAGACAAAATTTTGTTTTTTCAGCTCTAAGCTTGCCCCTTTTAGGTTTGTTCTGTCTCCTCTGCTCACTCAGATGGCAGTCCTTCCCCTTAGAAGAATGAATGTAAGATGTAAACATGAGTCAATTGATAGAACTTGGTATAATTGCACTTTTCATCAGCTAAAGGTCTGAATGTAAGGTAAGTTGTAGAGATGATTCTTTGAAGGTAGATGATCCTTCCTTGGGGTCCTATCTACATTGCATTTGTGTAGGGTGAAGGTCTGTGTTCAAATGGAGAAGAAAGTATAATTATGAGTTTATCCTGTTTGCTACCTAGAAGAGGAGTACTGAATCATTAGAATAATTTCTCACTTGAAAGTGCTTCCCTGCATGTTTCCCCTAAACTTGTTAAGTCCAGAAAGTGAGAATTTTCAGTTGAACATTGCATCTGAAATAAGGTGAGGTACATGTAATTGTATTGAAAGAGAAGCTACAGCCTGAATTTGTATTGACATGAGTTTTGTGTAGTCACTTGGATCTATGTAAAGGAAAGACTCAGAGGATATGGAAACTAATAGAGTAACTATAGATTGGCATGAGAAATTTCCACCTAACTGGTGATGCCCATAGTTGTATAAAGATATGCCTAAATGTAGGCGTTGAACGTTTTTTTTAGTTCTTTCTGGAAATCTAAGAAATGTTTATGTGATATTTGATGCTGGGGTTTTCCTACCAATCTTGTAGAAGTCTGTACTGCTGCATAATGACACAGCAACTGGATGTGGTCCTCCATTTTAGTCATCCCTGCAAATTGCTCTAACTGAGAATCTGAGCTTTACATATTTTACACACATGAAAATACCGATGAGTTATTTTGTCATTTGGTAATCCATCATTCTGCTTTGTGTTTAGGAAAAAGCAATTCATGGTGTTGCCATGCCCAGAAGTTATCTTGAGCTGACCCTGAATCCTAGAGATAATGAGTTAGATTACATAAATGCAACCAATTTTAATTGTGACATAATCCTGAACCCTGATTTATCGACGTTTCGAATTCTGCCTTGGACTGAGCAGACTGCGAGAGTGATATGTGACTCCTTCACCGTGCTGGGCAACCCCTTAATGACCTCACCAAGGCACATTGCCAAGAAACAGCTGAGCCAGCTTCAGGACAATGGCTTTTCTCTGCAGTCTTCCTTCACTTATGAATTTTGTATTTATGGCATTACTGAGATTGTAAATTCAAAGACAATATCCTTTCCTGCAGCCACGATACTAAATAACCATGACCAGACTTTCATTCAGGAGCTCATTGAAGGAATGTATTATGCTGGTGCCAACATTGAAAGCTTTTCTTCTTCCACTGGGCCTGGCCAAATGGAGATCACTTTTCATCCAGCGTTTGGCATAGATGCTGCTGACAGTGCCTTCACGTTTAGAACAGGCATTAAAGAGGTGGCTAAGAAGTATAACTACGTGGCTAGCTTTTTCTCAGAATCGGGGTTCTACAATTCAGGGGCTCTGTCACACAGCCTCTGGGATCTGAACGGCCAGAAGAATGTGTTTTCTGCTGGTTATGGAGATGAGGAGCTCTCAGATATTGGGAAAAATTGGTTATCGGGTCTCTTGGCACACACAGCAGCCATCAGCTGCTTGATGGCTCCTACCACCAGCTGCCGTAAGCCGTATTCTAAATACAGTAAAGAATCAAAAGAGACTGTAAATGCAAAATGGGCATATAATGATAACAGCTGTGCCTTTAATGTCAAATGTCATGGCGGAAAAGGCACTCGCATAGAAAATAAATTAAGTTCTGCTACAGCAAACCCCTATCTGGTGCTCGCTGCTACTATTGCTGCGGGTCTAGATGGAATAAAGAGGGGACTTAGGTATGATGATATGTTAGAAGAAGAAAATCTCACTGCTGATCTGAAACATTCGTCAATCCCTCTGAAACTAGAAGATGCTCTTGTTGCACTTGAGAAAGATTCGTGCATTAAGGAAGCATTGGGCGAAACTTTCATCCGATACTTTGTTGCCATGAAACATTATGAGTTAGAAACCGAAGAAATGGATAGCGAAAGGAATAAATGCCTGGGGTATTTTATTTAGAAGGAGCACTCTCCTGTAGCGATGCTGTGTAAATGCATACAGTGACTGGATGAGCGTCTTGAAATTAGGAACCATATTTAAAAATCTTTTTAATGCTTTGGGATTTTTTTTTTCTCTTCCTCACTTGCATAGTACATGGTGATTGCATTTTACTGTCTGAGGACATTCGGGACAGTGCAAAGCCAATACTCATGAAAGAACATTATCAGGCTTTTAAAAAACTAGTGTTTTTCTCAATTTAAGTGAAAATTGAAGTGCTGGTCAAAAGAATAAAAGAGAAGGTGAAATGTAGAAGAGCAACTGTACAACTGGAATAGGATTGTCTGGTGTGGAGAAAAGTAGGGATAATGGTGGGGGGAAGGGGCGGGGCAGGATAACTGATGAAAGAGGGGAATTGCTTATTCAGCATTTTTATGGGATTTCCCCCGGCTTACTCAGTAGCTGAAGGGTTGCTAAACCAGAAGAATCTGACTTTGATTTAAAACTTAGGCTAGAATGATGAACTCTGTGAAGAGACAAAGGACTGAAGCTATAGAACCTGAGGCAGGAATCTGTGTCTTAATGAACATAAATAAAAAGACAGGAGGGAGAAGTGGGTATAAAATAATCTATACATCAGGAATTCTGATGCTGAATGAAGTTGTCAAGAATTATAGTGGATAAAGCTACTAACAGAAATCAAATGGTGGCTTGAAAAGCTAATGATTGATAGAAAGTCAGGAGCATCAGACCACTGTGCAATAAAAAAGGAGCTGATGTTATGTCTGCTTTGATAGTTATTGAGTTAATTCATAGTTAAATGAGAAATGAAAGGGAAAAATAAAAAGGCAAAGAAGCCTGAGAATGAAATGCTTAAACTGGACATTTTACATGTTCAAAACCTGATGTCACCAAGGATGTGTAAGACAACTGTGAAGAGAGGAACAGACAGAGTAGGTTTAACCAGAAAGAGTGAAGATGTTAATTCAGAGAGTGGCAAATAGTGGTAAAACAGGAAGAGAAGGCCCAGCCTAGAATTAGAAATGGCAGCTGGTGTAAAGAAAAAGAAAATTTTTGGAATGGCAGGAGCTGGTTTTTAGATTTGCTCTCTGTTTTTGTTACTTGCTGCTGTAATCATTTACTATTAAAGACAACCCTTGCTTTGTACCCCACTCCCACATTAACAGTGATTTCTGATGTTCTTTATCTTGTCCAACTATTTTTATCTACATGGAGGGATTTGTGAGTGAAAGTGGACATCAGTGGAATGAAAACAAGGTTCAGTCAATGCCTCTGCCAACCTGCAGAACTAGAGGCGTGAACAGAAACGTGTCAGTTGCCTCCTGATGGATCTGCCACTCTTCCTCTACAGAAATGTACAGAAATTTCCCTTTGAAATGTAGCCCATGGTATGCTAAAACTTTTTGTGTGATTCCAAAGAAGAACTCACTTTAGAGTCAAGTAGCAAGAGGAAAAAAATAAACTAAGGAAAAATGATAAATGTATTCCTTTGTCTCAATTTGTGGTTGATGAGTTGATCCACTTCTCTCCCTTATTCACCTGACACATTTTCATGGGTGCCCCTGACCATGGGACTATTTTTCCTTTGGTCCAGGCTGATTTGCATTGGCCAGGTCTAGCCTTGCATTTAAGCAGAACTTCCCATTCTGAAAAAATGTTTTTCTTTTGCTGCCCTAACACTTCTTCGGGGCTCTGGTAATCTGTCTGTCTTCTGACCTGTCTTCTTTTTCTGGTTATTTGCCATTCTCATCTTCATGAACTCTTGTCAGAGTACACTCATCGAAATTCTTTCCTTTCTCAGAGAGCTTACCTATTATGCTCATTACTTAATCCCAACAGTTACACAGGTTAATAACTATTCCCTGGTTCTTCTTCTAGCAAGGATATACTAAAGCACAGCACTACATGTATGATGTGTGTTAACGTGATAGGATTTTTGTATGATGTTAAATACACTGACTAGACAAAGCTGTACCAGAAATGGTTATGGAACCTGTATTAAGCTACTACAGGCATAATGACTTAAATTTTAAAGTTTAGCTAGAAGTCCATCTTCAAGTAGAAACACATTCCCACACCAGCGTTTCCAAAATCCATTGTCAGATCTGTATCTGCTTTTCACAATTTTTTCTTTAAAAATAAAGCATATTAAACAAAACAGAAATGAACTTGGCCTTCTTGTACATTCTGGTCAGCGGCGCAGAGTCCAGTTGGAGGCCTGTAATAGCTGTGTTCTCCAGGGGCCAGTACTGGGTCTGGTCTTGCTCAATATATTCATCAATGAGGGGACAGGGTGTACCCTCAGCAAGTTTACTGATGGTACAACGCTGGGAGGAGAGGCTGACACACCAGAAGACTCTGCTGCCATTCAAGGAGACCTGGGCAGGCTAGAGAGTTTGGTGGAGAGGAACCTAATAAAGTTCAACAAGGGCAAATGTAGGGTGCTGCACCTGGGGAGGAATAACCTCCCCAGGTCCCCTGGGTCCCCTCCACCAGGACAGGTTGGGGCTGACCTGCTGGAGAGCAGCTCTGAGGAAAAAGTCCTGGTGGACAACAGGATGCCCATGAAGAAGGTAGATGGTCTCCTGGAGTGCATTAAAAAGAGTGTGTCCAGGGTGGACCTGCTCTGGCAGGAGGTTGGACTGGATGATCTCCAGAGGTCCCTTCCAACCCCATATAATGCTGTGATTATTTATTGATATTATTAAAATCTGTGATTCAAAACTTACCTTGATGTCTTCCTGTCCAGCCTGCTCTGGGTGAACCTGCTTTGTCAGTAGGGTTGGACTAGAGGATCTCAGAAAGTCCCTTCCATCCCCTACAATTCTGTGATTTTCTGTGATTGATCGCTTAATCTATTTTGCGATATACTACTAGAAAATAACACAAACTCTGCAGAGCCCTCCATACAGTAGCTTATTTTGAATTTGGAAGTGCTGTGCTTCTAACCAGGCTTCAGCTTTTGTGAGAGATGAAAAGAGAATTTGATTTATTAACTAACATTTCTCCAGCATGTCGAGCTGCTGCATACACAAGTGAATAATCGGACTTTCCTCTTCCAGGCTCCAGCCAGAGGGCAGCAGATTACTGTGCAACTTTCCTCTGGGATCTCAAGCACTCATGATATGCTGAAAAATGCTACATTAAAATATACCTATATATTTTATATATTTACGTATATTTAAAATATTTTGAAATATTGCGTTATATATTATTATCTATATTATTATAATATATTTAAAAATATTTTTAAAAGGTAGTATGGCAGCTGGAAGCTAATGCATATCTTTGTCATTTGTTCAGTTAAACTCAGTTGACTGTTGAATTTGCATAGCCTTGTCAGTAAACATTCCACTATAAGGCTCAAAATATTAATTATTTATTATTATTTTAATTCTTGATAACACTGTATAAATAATCTTAATCTAGTAAAAGGCATATGTGTGTGTCTATATCATCTTTATGTATTCTTTAAAAGTATCACAACAAAAGTACAAATAATTAAATGGCAGTATTCAGGTTTTTTAATCTAATGTACACCATCACTGCAAGTCCTTTTATATTTCCATCTTATTAAAACACTTTGGGATGTCTGCTTGCTTCAAGGACTGCCATTTTCGCTATACTGATTCCCTGCCTTTCCAAAACATTTTTTTCCTTTTTGCTGGAGGAAAATCATAAGCACATATTGAATAAATGCACCCTAGACAGACCTATTCCAACCACCTTTCTATTTCAGAGCAGACACTTGACTCTACTCTTGACTCATAATTCAAATCACTGGAATTTAGCTACACATTCTAGGTATTAATCAGTATATGAGAGAGAGATTTTAAGGTGGTTCTGACTCCATAAATGTGTAAAATGTGTATGGCTGTGCTCTGTGAATCTGCTTCCACAAACTCGCATTTTCAGCCTCTTAAATCTCTTCACAAAGTTGCAGTCTAAATTCAAGTCTTAACAGCCCCTCTCCTCCAACATTTTCTTTGCAAAATCTTCATGATTTTTTTTTAAACTATGTTCAAAATTCTTCAAATGCTTGAAATCAAAATCGATCCTGGAAGGTTGGTGCTGAGAATTAATTTAGCTGCTCTGAAACTCTGCTGTTTTAGAGAATTTTAATACACTAACTCTGGAAAATGGACAAACGTGATGCCAGGGTATGGTAGTAAAGGAAGCAAAGAGGAGAGGAACTATTTTCCAGCAATTCTATTAAATGTGTATCTTAGACTTGAGCAGAAGGAGAAAGACCTGAAGAGGGCTGAGCAGCTGAGAGTGATTTGTGCAAGCTCTAATTAATTACCTGAGAAAAACCCAGGAAGGCAGTGGGCAGGAGACCAGCTCCTGGATGAAAAATGATTGGTTGAAGGTGAGAAACCACTTGGATGAGTTTGCAACTACAGAGCAACTTCCTTTGGTCAAAGGTATGCAACAATTGTTCGATTTAATCTGTAATTTAAGAGTGTTTTTTGATTTCTTTTCTGATACTTCACTCTCATCATAACAACATCCACAAGTATTGCTGTCTACTACCTCACAATGGCTATGATATTCCTTCCTGATAAATCTCGTGTCCTTAGTTTTTCCACTATTTTTGTTTTGGTTGATTGGCTTACAAGGCTACGTTATACCTGAGATGGAACCTGTCACCACTTGCAGAATTCAGTTAATACACCTTGTCCATACGTGCTCTATGTGGTCTTTCTGGGGAATATTTAGTTGAATTCAAAGCTATTGGGCAAAGACTCACCCCACCTAATTTTAGGCCCTTAACTGGTTAGGGCCTTAGTTAGGATCTTAGCTCCCATAGCAGCCCTGGCTGCTCAGTGGCAAGAGACAAACATCTCCAAGTATAAAATACTATATACTTTTCTATGTTGTATTGTTTAAGTTCTGTTGCAGTGCCTTTAAAGTTAAGCATAAGGGCAACCTTGTTAACACCTGCTTTCTTAGACACCCTTCAACATGGCTGTGGGTCTGTCTGGGATGGAGTCAGTTTTCTTCATAGCAGCCCATATGGTGCTGTGTTTTGGACTTGTGACTAAAATAGTGTTGGTAGCACACTAGTGTTTTAGCTACTGCTGAGCAGTGCTTACACAGCATCAAGGATTTCTCTCTTTCTCACTTCTGCCTGGCCAGAAGTAGGCTGGGATGGACAAGAAGTCAGGAGGGGACAGATCTGGGACAGCTGACCCCAGCAGACCAAAGGGCCATCGCATGCAACACAATGTTGTACTCAGCAATAAATCTGGGACGTGGTCTTTCCAAAGTAGCTCTTTGTTCAGAGACTGTCCCTGCAGTGATCTGCTTGTGGAAGGCAGTGAGTTTTTCTCAGGGTTTTTCTCCAAAAAACTTGGGTTTTTCTCCAAATCTTTCCTTCACCCTCTAAACTGGCTTTACTTTGACTCCCAAGTTTTTCTCTGTATCTGCTCTTCCAGTTCTCTCGCCTGTACCGACGGAAAGGTGGGTAAGTAAGTGCCTGGGTGGGAGCTTAGTTGATGGCCACAGTCGACCCACCACAAACAGTTCTTTGAATACTTGTGCCCCTGGCCCAAGACAACCCTAGGTGAAAGACAGTGCATTAGCTAAAAATCCTGGAGTTTTCGGAACAGGCCTAGTGATGTGCCACATCAGTAATACTGGGATTTTTGTGTAAAAGTCTGAGGATTTTGAAAACTGGGAGGTATGAGGTATAGATGGGATGGGTATAGCATCCCATCTATACCGGGGCATTAGATATCTTGGAGAAAATGATCTTTTCAGTATGACACTTTATTAGTCAACGGGTTAGCAGCAGATGTATTTTAATCCAGATTCTGTGCTCTGGAGGTTGCTTTTTACATTTAGATATTTCATCAGCTGCAGCTATTCTTTGCCACGTGGCAGCATCAGTGCTGTAAGTTAAAGTCCATCCTATTCTCCAGCAGGTCTCAGTGAGAGCATCATTAGAGGGTCACAACAAGGCTGCACAGTGAAATATTCCATGCCCCATAGTAAATCAGAGTCTTTCACACTGAAGTTACAGTCACAGAACTGCATTATACTGGAAGTGAGTAAGAAGAGTCTCACAATGAAGCTACACCATAAGATCCTGTACATTGTACAGCAAATCAATATAAATTTACAACAGAATTACACACTAAGATCCTCTGTATTATACGCTAAATCATGGAGATTCACAATGGGATTCACCTTAAAGCTCCCATGTAATACATGATAAATCACTAAATTAGAGCAGGGTCCATCAAGCATCTAGTTTTATTTGGGCTATTATTATTATTATTGCTGTAGTGACACGGGGGCACCTCTCATTGACAGGTAAAGTTAAGGAAAATGACAAATCACTTTGACTTTGAAGACATACATGGAATGCGACTACCTTCATGGATTCAAATTTATTCTGTCTTTGGGATGCTGCTTGGAAACTTTTTTTCCCATGCAAGAATGTAACTTTTTAATATTTATATATTCTCTTACACCAATCAAACCCAAAGCTATTAATTATCATAATTATGATTAATTATACTGTTAAAATTATGTAAAATTAAGAGGCTTTTAAATATCTTCTTTTCATCATACTCACTTGTCATTTCTTCTTTTAAGAGCTGTTCTGCCAACTGAGGGCATAATAACCGGCTACATTTTCTGTTCAGGATTTTGGATGAGTTACTGCCTCCACACATTCCAGGAACCTCCTGGATTGTTCCCGTGTTGTACTCCCAGCAGATATCGGGGAGGTTAAAGCCCCCCACAAGAACAATGGCAAGTGACTGTGATATTTCTCCCAGTTGCTTATAGAAGGCTCCATCCACCTCACTGCTTTGGTTGGGAGGTCTGTAGCAGACTCCCACAGCAATATCACCTTTATTGGCCCTTATCCTAATCCAAACACTTTCAACCTTGTTATCACTATACCTAATTTCTGAGCTTTTATAGCATTCTCTAATACACAGGGCCACTCCGCCACCTTTCCTTTCCTTTCTTGTCTATCCCTCCTGAAGAGCTTGTAGCCATCGATTGTAGCACTCCAGTCATGTGAGGCATCCCACCACGTTTCTGTGATAGCCACTAGGTCACAATTTTCCTGGTGCATCATGGCTTCAAGCTCCCCCTGTTGTTGTTCACATTGCGTGTATTGGTGTAGATGAGCTTCAGACGAGCTAATGGTTCCGACATCTTTTTGTGAGTGTGGGCCCTGTTTCCTACCAGACCCCTCCCAGGTGGTTTGTTCCCTTTCTGGCGGAGGGTGCCCAGGTTTCCATCCCACAGAAACTGAGATTTCTGGAACTAGAGGAAGCTAGTGTATATCCATATACTTCCCACAAGGTGAGGCCTAGTCACAAGTGGCTGGAAAAGCTCTTGCAATAACCAATTTAGACATAGCCCCGAAGACCATGTCTATGCCTGGGGGATGTTGCTAGCTGCTCCTTCGGTAGCTTAACCATCTGTCTTAGAGAGAGGGTAGAATCACATATGCTATTTTTTCCATAGAAACTGTATTTTGAGCCTTAAGAGAGAGTCTCTTTCCTTTCCCCACCTTAGTGCAACCCCCTCCTTAGTGCTGAACTGGTTCCGGCTCAGTGCAAGGTGCTCATTCCCTACCACACACTTGCTCCCCTCTACCAGCACATTTTAGAGACAGGGACCCTTTGTCTGACCCCCTTTTGGCAGCCTGTTCTTTCTGATTCACCCTTCCTGCCCTCTTGGGCTGGCCTGGCCTCCCTGAGCGAATTGCATCTTCCCCGGCTGCTGCCGCCTGACTAGGTGAGAGAGAAAGGGCTTATATCTTCTGCTATACCTGAGATATATGGCCATTGTCTAAAGCCTACATATTGCCTGCCTGACTGCAGCACTCCTGAGCGTGTAACTTATTTCAGCTGTTGCCCTAAGCACTTCATACAGCTCCGCTCGACTCGTCAGTTGTATTGCGGGACTGCCTGCAGCGGTTGTCTGCAAATCAGGAATTACAACTGGAAGCGGAGCAAAAGCAGGAGATACAAGGGGTTGCTGTAAGAAATACAGTTGTTTTTTTACTGTTTTTGCAGTTGCGTGTCTGGAGGTGAGCAAGAAGAGAAGCTGCAACCATAAACAATTTGTGAATGAAGCCTATGGTCTCTAGTAATGACAAAATCCTGACAGGCAAACTGTTAAGTAGCAGTGTTTCAGTAAATGAAATAAATGTCTAAACAGTACCTATGTATTATGCACAGATACTTCATGTTGTCAACAAAAGGATCAAGGATTTGTAGAGGCTTTTAGACTACTCTTTTTTTTTCTTCTATCACGAAGAAACAATCTGACGGGTTCATTCCTCATTTTCAAAGGGTCCTCAGGGTACAGCTGCAGCTATGCTAGTTACAATTCAATTAAGTGAGCAGTCTATGCAGAATAAATTATGCAGAATAAATTTAGAGCTTTCAGATTATCTGTAAAACCTCACCAAAGGCCAAAAATTCTTAGGAATCTTGAAATTTTTCATCATAGTAGGTTTCTAACATTTCTAGTTTTACAACTCTTCCCCATATTGTAGAGTTTTGACACTAAAATCATTGAATTGCAAAACTGTGCTAATATTCCTATTTTAATTGTAGCTTTTAATAATCTCATGTGTGAATATCTATATATTTTTTTGGTGTAGGAAGTAAACTAAATCAACAAGATCTTAATAAATGTACAAGATTAACAGGATAGATCAATATTGTTATTATTTATTAACAATATTACCACATTTTAGGGTTGATATGATTCTTATCTGTCTTGTACCAAACTGAACACAGATGTTGCCATCCCCAGTACAATACCATCTTCTTTGTAGTCAATTTTTTCTGAGCGTTCCCTCCCAAGATAGAGCTGTGGTCTCACCAGTCTTCCTCTAACATATCCTTCAGCTTCAGGCAAAACCAATAATTAATGATAGGACTTGAGTGGTGTACAGCTAAGTACTAAACCAGCTGCCTCATCTTGTCTCTGCCAGTTACTAGCTCTCTGATCTTCAGAAATTCCTCAGATTCATTGTAGGTAAAAAAGTGTTATGAAAACTATGATGCATATGCCTATTGTTTCAAAATAGATTAATTGAATTCAAGTCTGTGGTTCCGTAGGACTCTAAAGACCTTTGGTCTAAGCAAATGCCAGCTACATGGCTCTTCTACAGGAGCCATTACCTCTACTGGAAAACCCTTCAAAGCATCTATACTTTGAGAAATGCTAGAAAAAATATGTTAAAAATTACTGATGTAATGCTAGATCCATGCTGGACTCTTTTTATGGTATGGTGATATTAGTTGCAGACATTAGTGTTGTAGCTCTGAGAGTATGAAGTCTGGAAGGAGAAAGAAAACCTTTGTTAGGTAAACTTCTATACTAAAAAGATTGATGCATTTTTTAAAGATAAAACTTGTGTAGCTATGTCAATTGTCAAAAAAAAATTACTGTATCACCTAAAAAAATCCCAATACTTAAAAGTGGAGTTTTCTATAATATTTGTAGTTGTAAATCTTAATGTAAACACAAGTATGTTGGGGAAAAAACATTTCTGCTGGCACATTTTAGTTTGTTGGAGTGAAGCTGCATATTTTACACTGCTAAAAGATGTATCTCAGTTACAAACGTCTCTTGTTACTGCTGTACAATACATTTTTTTCTAATGTCAGCTAAGCCTATGATCTTTCATTTCCCTTCACGTCTCTTTTTCCTTCCTGGGATTGTCCTGGTTTATTTAGATAGGAGTGGTTCTCGTTGTGGTTACACGTTGCTGAAATCGCAATGCATCAAGGATTTGACAGCTTCTCAAAAAACCCTTTTTCAGATTGAAAGCCTTTTCTGGGGGAAAGTTAAAGAAAGTTAGTTAAAATGTTTCAACAGACCAATGCTGTGGCGGTGCACAGAGTTTCAACTGCAGAGGGATTTACAGATCAAAACAAAAAGTCAAACGTTGTGCAGAGTTAAGCAAGAGTCCTCGGAAGAGAAAGACTTTTTTCTCACTCCAGTAAACAAATTGGCAGCTACGTTCAGCACAAATTTCTTGCAGGCCTTCAAAAACAGCTCATGTGGCAAACGTCTCATTAGCTCATTTGGGAGACCCCAAATATGCACAAACTTTCTCAATGCGTGACGATACCAAAGAAATGCTACAACAACTCCAACAATACTCTAGGTCCCACGTCCTCTAGTCTGACAAACACCTTGTTAAGAAATGAGTGAGCAGACTTGCTTAGGAGAGTGTAGAGGGACCTCACATGAAATCTCGTTGAATTCCTCTTACTTTTCCGAGGGGGTGTTGTTGCCCCAGAGCGGAGTTGTTTCTCCCTTGAGCAGATGCCAATATACACACAGAGTAGGAGTATTATCCATTTATTTCATTTCTGCAGAGGTGGGTGTTAAGTTTCAAAATAGATTAATTGAATTCAAGTCTGTGGTTTCATAAGACTCTAAAGATCTTTGGTCTAAGCAAACGCCAGCGAAACAGCCCCTCTACAGGAACCATTATCTCTACTGGAAAACCTTTCAAAGCATCTATACTTTGAAAAATGTTAGAAAAAATATGTTAAAAAATACTGATGTAATGCTAGATCCATGCTGGACTCTTTTTATGGTATGGTGATATTAGTTGCAGACATTAGTGTTGTAGCTGTGAGAGCATGAAGTCTGGAAGGAGAAAGAATACCTTTGTTAAATAAACTTTTATACTAGCACACTGGCCTAAAAACTCTTAGGAATATTTATACAGTTCAAAATACAGAAATACACAACCTTAATTATAATTATTGGTTAGTACCTTATCTTAGCAATTTCTTTCAGTTAGCACAGTCTCTTGCTTTCATTTAAAGTTACAAGATCCTTTAACTGATGTGCGTGTGCTCCTCTACCACGGGGAGGTAGTCCAATTTAGTCTCCAGCTGAGTTGGTGCTTGCCATGTCCCACTGCCACCTTTACCTTTCCCCCAGTTACTGCAAACTTTTCTTGAGCTTTATCCAGACAATTTTCTAGTTTTCAGCCCGTTTCAGCACCTCCTGTTGTAGAATGTTCCTTATTATCAGCCTTCTGTTCTTTTTCAAGGGTATATTCATTAGTGAGGCATTTATTGTTTAGACCAAGTGTCTGGTTTAACAGGGCCTTGTGATCTTTTTACAGCTCTTTATTCTCACCTAGTGAGAGATTCTACCTTCTAAAATACATTTCACCTTTTAAAAAGTACATTCTACCTTCTTAAAGTACATCAACATGGCAACTAGTTTCAAACACTTTCTCAAATTTAATGAGGAAGGTAGTTTTAATTTTTTTTCTTGTTTTGGAGTTTGTTTGGGGTTTTTTTGTTTTTTATTCTTTTTTTTTTCCCCTCAGGGCATTAAAGGATCCCTTACCTTCAGCAAAGTCTTCCCCCCCATCACCCCACACCAGGTCTTTGGCCATCCTTTGAGCCCACAGTGAGGGCTGCACCGCTCTGCCTGGCCTGGCTCTACTCTGGACTTGAGAACCCAGTGCAGGTCTCCCTCCTCACACAAGGTTTTGCAGGAACGGCTGGAAGCATGGGCTGGATTTGCAGCCAAGTTTCAAGAGGGAGCAATATTAGCAGCTAATAGACACATCGAAACATTTTTTTCTCCTATTTTTTTATTTTGTCTATGGAGGTATAATATATCAAAAGGATGAGAAAGGATATTAGTTGTATTAAGAAAAATAATAATAAAAAGAAGAAAGTATTTATTATATTTCTATTATTGGCATAGTCATGGTATTTATGCAAGACTTTGTGTGGGGAAAACAAGCAATATCTTTGTAAACAAGAGTCATGACCATCTGCTATAATGCAAGAAAAGAGAGGAGAAAAGAAGAAACTATGGGATGAAGATTTGTTTTGTTTCAAAACATAAGCAGGTCTGGTTTAGCTCCAGAGAAGAACTTGTGTGACTAAGAAAATGTTCTGGTTTTGTCCAAAAATATCAGTTGCTTAATAAAATACTATTTCTCTTTACAAACCCACTCTGGTAATTTTCCTTAAGCTGTATCTTTTCCACAGGGCCAGAAGAGGAAAACAGAAGTATTCTAAAATAATACAGCCAATTGTGTTATTTCTTGAAAGCATCCGTTGATGGTATAGCTACATCCAAAGTGAAAAGAGAAGGTCTTTAGGTTGCATTCAAATATGCAAGCAAAAGCACTAAGCAGCTCTTGCAGAGGAAGCAGTATGCTCCTTTCCATCCACTAGATAGAGCTAGGGGACTTCATGCAGTGGAGCAAAGCTCTTGGCGTGGCAGACAGGTTTCTCCTGCCAGGAGATCTGGTGCTCTTCTGTACTAGTCTGGAAATATAAACAAACATGTTTTCAGAACTGGGTAGGTTTCTGTGGCTGAAAGCTCATTTTATATTGTAACTTAAGTCTCGTGTTGGGGACAGTGAAATAAGAAATACTATTTTCCTTCTTTTTTTCCTTTTTAATTTTTATATTTGTAAGATATCACCTTGAATCCTCTTATTACGCATTTATTATTAAGCGTAGCTGTCTTCATATTAATAGGGATATTTCAGGTCCAAATCTTTCATCAGACATACCTTTTTGACTTACCTGACAAAATGACTAGGAAAAAGGTAATTTAACCATTGAAAAACGTACCTTTTGAAATTTAACATCTCTCCTTATTAGAGTTTATTGCCTTCACAGTGACCTAATATTTTACAAGAATGTGAAACTGAACATTTTGATATTTTGTGTTTTTCTAAAATGAGAATTTTGGACCTCATAGCAGTGTTTGGTTCTTTTTTTCCTCTTGTTTTCAGTTTTCATGCATTTCTTATTGAAGAATAGAATAAGATTGAATTGGGATCAAACTAATAAAGTCCTATAGATAGGAACCCAAAAAGTATAGCTTTTTGTAATGATGCAACTGAGCTAGGAAAATTGATTTTTTATTGATTTTTTTATACTGTCTTATGAAATTCTTTGAAAAAATACCATTTGCCACTGCATTCTATTGAATTAAAGAGAATGCTTCAAACAGCTCTGTTTTGAAATTGTAATTGTCTCTTGTATTCCACAGTGCTTTTCCTAAAGTAGCTATACTTGCAAAGGAAAAGGCTGGCACGATATACGTGTGATCAAGCCCTCCATCTCTCTGAGGGAGGGCTGAGCCTGCTGGAGGCAGATGGAGGTGAGGCTCTGTCTGCAGCCAGCTGGACCACTCTTGCAACAAGGCCATGAGAGCAACTAGGGACAGACAGAATAAAATGTAGGAATTTGAGGGAAAATAATCAGTGAAAGACCTGGGAAAACGGAGTATTCCCGTTTTCCTATATTTGTTCCTCCCCTCCCTCCCCCCCCCCAACTTTGAATTTATTGCTTATGTTTTATAGAAGAACTACATTTAGTTCCTGACTGGGGAGGGATGGAAAGGGTAGGCATAAGAATGCAAGAGGGCTTTTGCTGTAGGTGAGAAGAGGGTGAAAAAAGGAATAGATGAGAAGCTTTCCCCCTGAGAAACAATACAGTGTGATTAAGGAATCCAGGTTCACTTTGCAGAACCCCATCATCATGCATTTGAGATTTTTCTCTTCTCTGACTTCTGAACTGGCTAGCTCTGGTTATCCTGCTTGCTCTAGGGATGATGCTTCTGTAAACAAGCTTGACAGGCCTTAAAGCAAGAGTTACAGCACACAGAGTGTAAAATGTTGAGGAAGACAAAAGCAGATTCTAAATTAGGATGGATCTCCATCTCTTTCCAGTCTCTGCAGTGAAAATCTCTTCTCCATTTCTTTCCAATCTCTGCAGTTCTAATGTGCTTTAGATCTAAATTAATTTGGAATTCTCTTAAAAAACAAAATGGGAATCAATAGCTTCCAGAATTCAGCTAGAGAAGTTTTGGGTAATTTATTTTCTCCATTGAACTAATTCTTCATGGCATCAGCTTCACTGAAGTTTGGGCATGTGCCTGGATTATATCAATCTTGGTTCTTCCTGTATGAAGTAGACATCAGCCTCCTCATCTTACCTTGGATGTACACAGTGTGGGTGTCTACATCTAACCTAGTTGTCCTGGTCCCTAGATCCTCTCAGTTTTGATGCATCTGACTTCTTATAGCCTTCAGGGTCAGGACTAGATTAATTGTACCCTAGAAGTACATTCGCTAAGAAAAGATCCCTAGTTCAAATTTAGACATTTGCATTATAGTCATCGTCATTTCACAGAATTGCAGGTTGGGTGGGGTTGGATGGGACCAAGTAAGGGTTGGAAGTTGGACAGATTAATCCTGCTCATCTAATCTACCTGTATAGTTTATGTGGACATGGTAAAAATAATGCCATTACATTCAGTTGCTGAAAGCTATATGTAAGAACCCTGCCAGTGCTATTTCTGCTCCAGCAAACTCTATTTAGGACTTGTTCATTACTGAATTATCCAGTAGACATGTAAGATATCATAACTTTCCTTATAAAGTCAAATATATTCAGAGTGGAGACCTGATACTTCGATCAATAATGGCAATCCAAATAAAATGTGTATTTCTTTTTAAATTGTACATGTCCTGTTAAATTATACTCTTCTGTGCATTGCTACAAAAATGTCAGCCATGACATTGACAAGACAATAAGGCTCAAAATCACCCTATTTTCCAAATACTCAAGTTTTCAGGGTGGGAATGGCACTCCAGGTTACTTTTCTTCTTTAGGCTATGCCCAAGAAATTATACTTAATATTTAAAATTATTTTCAGCATCATACAAATGATTGATCTTCTGCAAAGAGTGATTTTTCTTTGCTTATGGGTATCTTTTCTATGGTGGTTCATGAAAGACAAACATGTCTAGGCTTTTGCAGAAACAGAAACTGTTAATTTTCATAGAAACGTGCCAGAAAAAAGGTATTTTTATCTTCCACCATATCTTCTTTCATTTTTTTAAAATACTTTACACCATGACAAATGCAGGTTTGAAGATGTGTATTTATGTCACGAACATGAAACAAACTACCAAAATCTCATGTGGAATTAAACCTTTTTTTTTTTTTTTTAAACAAAAAGTAATGAAGGTATTTAAATAAGTATGCAATATGCAAGTTGCTGTTAGCACTTCCCTAATTAAAATCACGGTGTTCATAAGATCACCGTAGCGTAGGTACTGAATTCCCTATTAAAATTATCACAGTTTGTGCTCAACTGTGTTTCAACTCTATTTTAAAATGTGCTTGGGGAAAAAAATAGTCCAGTTACCTCTGTCACTCCAGAATGCTTGAGTATGGCTCAATGAATCATTATAAATATGCAATATTTCACCCAAGAAGTGTGAGTAAAATGTTTATCTCACAAGTATGAAAAATGCATTACAGGTTTTGAAGGTCCTTTTTTTTTTTTTTTTTTTTAAGGTGACTGAAATGTACACTTCATAGAGATGACCTGTTTTATTTGTTCTGTCAGGATTCATTGCAGTTTTTTAATTCAAGCAAGTGAAATTTCAGAGCCTGGCATTTTGTTGTGTCTGAACGAAGCAAAGATGAGGTCGGTAGATGATGCAGAGGGTGGGCTGAGGGTAATCTCTGTTAGGCTTTATGTTTCCCAAGTATTCGAACATCATTGTCATAAAATGGACAGTAAATTAGCTGTCCACATTTATTAAGACAAAGTGTTTTGAAAATGACATCTTCCAAAGGTGCAATGTTCTGCTCCTGAATATGTGAATAGAGACTAGCACAGGACTATGGAATTCGGATGGAAATCCTTCCATGGCCTGTGCAGAAGAGCAAAGTAAAACTTATTCTTTTAAAATTCCACAAAAATATCTTTTTCTTTTCGCTTTCCCTATGGTTTTTTTTGTTTCAAGGAGTTGCAAAGTGAGGTGTGATCTCTACAGTGCTGTGGGTGAGCCAACAATAGCCAGCACTTGAATAATGAATCAAAAGCCTTAGAAGAACTCACTTTAGTGGCTGGCTTGGGTGCAAAGAGAACAGAGAACTGTAGGATTCATCAAGATTAATGTCAGCTTTTTCTTCTGAACAACACCATTTCTCATTCAATGCATATACTTTATAACTTCTATTCCTGAGTAATTCTAGGACAACAGTTTCCAAATACACACTTGAGAGAGTAGCAAGGAGTATTACACACCAATGTAGCGATATGTAATGTTAGGATTAAAATAGCATTTGCTTTGTAATTGATTTCTGTTTGACTAACATTATGCCAATACTTAATTTTTTTTGTAATTATTCCTTTCCTGATGTATGTTTCTTTTACTTGCTACCTTGCTATTTCCAGGAAGGTATGGGATTTCTTGACTTTTGTATTGCTCAGGGTCTTTTTCAGACTTTTTCTACATGCTGGTCATTAATGGCTTTATACTAGAATTACAGATTACTTCAAATATTTTGAAGACATTTTTGATGTCTAGCACATACGAATTTCCTTATTTTCCTTTTCCTTTTATGTAACCATTTCTGTGTGGGTCTTACAAGCAGTTTCAAAGTTTCAGAGAAGAAATTTATAAATTTGATTTAAATAATTGATTAATTGATTAGATATAAAAGATTAAATGATTTAAAATTATATACTACTATTTCTGTTGATATGGAAATATAATCAGTGAAAGGATAATCAAAATGATAATTGGTTTTGATTAAGTCGTGCTTCCTGATGGCTTCAAGAAGAGGCACTTGCACAATTCTTTTCTGATATTGATGTGCACATCTGGATTTGAGAATGCAAAGAAAAGATTTATCTGAAAAGTGCTTCTGAAACTCTCCTTGGCAAAACATTTCTTGAACGTCCTGGTGATATCCCAATGTGATATTTTTATTTGATGGAATAGTGAAGTCAGGATGCGTTATGAACATTATATATATTTCATGAATTCCAGTTAGATGTTCTGGCACAATTCTTTTTATCTTGCCTGTCTTTACTGTAAGCTGTCTTTTAATCCTTTTGGTAGGTGAGCTGGGAAGAGATGAGAACAGACTAGGGCTGTTATGTTTATCTGTGACAGGTTAATTATTTTCATCAGTGTCTAAATAAACCACACAGATGACAGGAATGCATTCCAGGTAAAGGCAGTTTCTTGTAAAATGTTAGCGTTTAGGGAGAGCTAAATCCCCAGGAGATCAAAGAAACAGAGTATAGTTGCTATGTATTGAGAAATCTCTGAAGTTGAACATTTCTGGAGAAACTTGAAGGAATTTAAAGAGAAATATAGCCTCCTGAAGAAAGAAAAAACCAGAAAAGCCTGTAGGGAAGACCAATAGTATGAGAGAGACCTGTCTGTAATTTGGAGGAGGAAACAGGAAGATTCCTTGTTGGTCTTGTGTTCAAAATCACACTTGAGAACAACTTTGTGATGTTTTTCCTATTACTAGTTAACATTGAAGGCTGGATTAAAACTCTCCTCATACTGGGGACAAGAAACCCAACAACTTTCTTGATAAATACGAGTTTGATAAACCCTGAAAGTGATTATGTAGTGTAGTTATTTACAATGGCAAGGATTTCAATCAGAGAACTAAGGAGATATTTTGCCATCTTACACTCCTTAATAAGCAGATGTGTGTATCAGTGACACTAGAAAAAAGGAAAATATAAAATTTCAACTTGTTCAAAGTTTCTTAATGAGGTCAGTCCTTATCTCGGCTGTGTTGGAATCCTCTTCAACAATTGACTCTGCCTTCCGAGACCTAATTTTTTATTGCACACGATGTTCTGTTTTTATGCAGAGCATGACAGAGCATAATACATTTATCAGAATTGTCTGTATTATTTGTCACACCATGACAGGAGCTACGTGATATGGATGATGTGGTACACAACATTGTTCAGGAAAGAGCAGATTTAAAGAGCAAAATTGGTTCTGGTTAGTCTCAAGAAGGGAGCTTTGCTCAACCTGCTCTCCATGGTGTGTTCTTGCTGTGGACTTCTGCTAGCATCACTGGTGTGGCTTTCCAGTCAGCCAACTCAGACAGGTCATTCTGCTAAAACTAAAGCAGAAAACCATTATTTTTCAGTAGGACCAGTAGGATGTAGCCATGTGCCCGATGACATCAGCACTTGTACTGACACAAGAAAATGATTGGGAACTTGTGGCCAAGAGTGAGATGAGATTCATTCGGCTTAAATCAGCTTAATCTTTCTGCAGAGCAGCCAACCAACCTTAAAAGTGACACATTTTATAGTAACAGCACTTAATTATCATTCTGATACTTTATTTTCATCTTTCTCTCGTTATAAAGGAGCTGGATCAGATTGTAGCATTTTTCTATTGTGCCTGCTGATATGCCACAGAGGATATTGCCCTAATAAAAATGCTGATAAAAATGGCAGTTATTCAGATTTCTTTCAATGGGAGCTATGTTTGGATTCATCAACAGTTGTGATGCATTTAAATAATAACAATAAACTTGACCTTAAAATGTCATTTCCTCTTTTCATTTTTTTTTCTTCACTTTAGTCTGGATACAAATCTCAGATGGAGGGCTAGAAAGGGCAAACTATGAATATATCTCATATGTATGAATATGTTAACAATTCTACAATTATTACTCTATAGGATAGAATATTTTAGAATTCAGATGTCAAATTCCAACAAAACTGGTTATTTAGCTCAGCCATTAGCCAGAAGTATTAAAATTGCATGCAGAAACCCCTTTACAAGAGATTTTTTTGGTCCATTTGTGCATTTTCCAGCTTGGATTTTTAAATTAAAGCACAATTTAACACCCAAACCTTTTCTTATCTGAATGTAACTGGAATGCTCACCCTTTTGATCTTGGTCTATCACTAATTAATTAATTACAATATTTTAGATTGTAAGGAAGGATGGCATTTATAACTGAAATTTTCAGTACATCAAGGCAACGAATAGGTCTTTTATCTTGGGATAAAGAGCAAAAGAACTGAACGGGCAAGAAAAAAAATCCTGATTACAGATACTGTTTTTTTTTCCTATGACTGGCTGTCAGACCAAAATAAAAGAAAAATATTTTTATTAATTAGTTGGTACAAAGGTTGCGTGCTAATTCTTAAAAACATTCTCAAGTTGAATATTTTTTTTGGCATGTAGTAAAGATCAACTTTATGAAATTAAATGACTTCTTAATTAGAATTCCTTATATTCTAATATTCATGTACAATACTCTGGGTTGCGATTATCAACAAATACATAGAGAAGAAGCAAAGCTAATTCATATTTGTTTCTATTCTCTCAAGATTTAAAATATTACCTGGGCTGCAGACACGGTCTCATTTCTTGTTTCATTTTCTTGTATTATGAAGTAATCACAGCAGATGTTTTGTTCTTCTTTCAAGCATTCCTCTTAAAGCCTGCTGCAAAATAGAATGTTTTGAGAGACAAGGTCTAATTATCTATTAACTACCAAATTACCCCACAATATCTGTTTAGGATCTGGGATATCAGAAGGGATCTCCCTGTTTCTGTGTTTGGGAAATTTGTCTGTTCACATGAAACTTTGCTCTATTAGGAATGATTTAGGGCAAAAGCTTTCCATATGATTTTTAATCGTTTTTTGAGTATTTAATTTGCCTAAGATTCAGTTATCTTTCTTGGCTTTTTGAATCTTCTGCCTGATAAATATTCAAACAGTTTTTCTGTACACATCTGATTTCTGAGCGAGAAGTGTGGTTCAGATTTTCCTTCCAACTAAGGTCTCTGTCGGGCTGACTCAGTGCCCTGCTGTAGGAGTGGTTGGTCTCTAGAGCAAACTGAAGATTTTACTTAGTGCCCTCTCTTCAGTTTAACCTCTTTGTTCTCATTGGTGGTTACCATTGCACATCCTTGTTGCATTTGATAATCAAACTTGCCCGTGAGTGTTCGAAATCATCCTTGGCAACAAAGCACTGACATTCAGAACTAGTCCCCAAGACCTTTCGCGTCCTTACAGAAGCCAAGATAGTCACAAACTTTTTAGCTTCTTTATAAATTGGCAGTGAATAGCAGGTGGAAAATGTGGTTTTTCAATAAATTGAAAAATGGTAACTACTAGTCATATGGAGTCTTGCTGTTTGCAAAATGCACTGTATAATTTTCCCAAATTGCTCTCTCTAGCAGTGGTGTTGTAACAAGAGGTCTCATTTTCTAGAGTTTTATACCCTCCGTATTCCACTATTTTTAACCATGCTACTGCTGAACCATTTGAGCTAAGAGCCTTTATTTATTTGTGGATTTAAGCGTGGCCCATGTGGGACTCGGGCCTCTGACTCAATGTTTTATTTCAACAGTGACAACATGTTTTCTATTTGAAAAGAGATATTTGTTCTATGCAAATGATATTCACATTAGTTTAGTTTCCAAACTACTCCACCATCCTCCACTTTTAGGAACCTATTTAAAAATCTGATATTCTGAATGAAAAAAAAAAAAAGGGAGGATTCTTTTGAGCAACCTGGTCTGGTGGGAGGTGTCCCTGCCCATGGCAGTGGGGGTTGGAACTGGATGATCTTTAAGGTCCCTTCCAACTCTAACCATTCTATGATTCTATGAAATAACCAAATACTACTTTCTCACCAGCAGTTGAAATTGCAATTATTAATTCCATTGACAGCTGAACCACTACAACAAATGGTATTTGGCAGGGCACCTACGTTTTCTCCCAGTAGGATAACAGAGGCAAAGCAGCTCAGAAGTTTCACCCTGCCATAGTGTTGTTACGTAGTTCAGGACAAAAACCTGGAAACACCAGGCAGTCTTATTAGATCAAAAGCAACCAAAGTAAAAATTGGGGGTGTAGTTAAGTTTCTGACAAAAGAATTTGACAATATGTTGAAGTTTCATATTAGTGACAGGACAGCAGTGCAGTCAGCCTACGAAGAAAAACCTTTTTACTAACAGTGTTCCCACATTTTTGACATCTCCTTTAGCTCCTTCAGTGCCTAAGCTTCTTCAACAGTCTGATATGCAGGCCAATGGGAAAGTTGTCAGTTTTCTAAAAAAAAAAAAAACGAAAAAAAAGAAAAAAGGTTTTGTTCTTAAAGTAATTTGGAAGGCTGACAGGCTGCGAACAATGGAAGCTAAATCTTTCTTCTTTGCAAAACAGCATTTAAGTAATATCAGAAAAGGTCAGTTGTTGAAATTAAGTCCATTAAATGCTTTAAACGTTTCTTAATCTTCTACTCATAACACCATGTGCTGGCATGATAATGTTATAAAATGTCAATGTATTGTTAAATATATTATATAGAACAAAATCTGTCACCCATTCACACATGGTCTGGAACCAACTATCTGCTCTCCCTGTAAATCAATCATCTATAGGAAATATGTATTTTGCAGATGGTATGTGCTTTTACATTATGTTCATCAAAGCACTCTGGAATTCAAAGGTGTTTGAAATCTGGGGCCACTACTTGTTTTTATTTTTTATGGCTCTTCTTTCCATAGATCAGGTTTGTAGAATAATTTGTTTGCATTTATAGATAAGTGAATTATTTTTTGTACACAAATTTGTCTCTGAAGATAAGTATTCAGTTTTTTTGTTAGGCTAAGTACAATGTTAGGGTATCATTTTTATTGTGACTAAAAAATGGGCTAGTATTCGGTAAACTTAAATAGGTTTTATTAGAAGGAGTAAAATTCACTCCTTGCACAGAGTAGCACAAGGAGCTTATGACAATGCCTTATGGAATCAAAATACTCATAAAAATACCCTTAAAGGTATGGCCTGTTCTTTTCAGAACATTTAAGACTATACATATGCTTTACATATGCATGGTTCCCCATGTTAACACCAAGCAGACTTGCACTTAGTGCAAATTTGTACAAGGTTACATTACGTCAGGTCATGAGTATCATTTAGAAAAAAACAGTCACTGATCCCAACAACCTATAGCCTAAACACAAAAAACCCCCAAAACTAGAAGAGCAATGAGAAGGCCCCTATTCATATGCCCCATGTAATGTTAGGAAGTCATTTTAACCTCTCTGTAAATCAGTTCCTCACTTGCTTAATATGGAGAAACTACTTTCATTTTTCACTGAGGTGTACAGAAGATAAGTGTATTACGGTTTTGATTTTTTCAGAGACCATAGCGATGACAGCCTAATGAGGATTTATCATGTAAACAGGTAGGTCAGTAGCTGATCCTGAAGCTTTCTATCCATCGACTACTTCATTTCTTGTTAATTTATGTCTCAAACATCTTTATTAAATCTTCCTTTTCATAGGAAGCTTAATTTAAAGTAGGTATTTTTCCAGTGAAAAAACATCTCTTTTTATCATGCTCAGGTGGAGAATGAAATAAAAATAATTAAAAACCCCCCAGATGGTTTCCACTTTAAGGCTAACTTTTTTCCCTTTGCATCTTTCAAAGGGGAGAGAGTAACAAGTATATTTGCCATGTCCTGCAGAGTTCTGCGCACAGTCATCCAGTTTCTCAAATAATATTCAAATTAGTTTCAAACCTTGCAATTACATTTTCCCCTGAAGTAAAGTAATGACATTTTTATCTTAATTTTACTTTCCCATCTATAAAAGTAGCATTACTTCATGCTGTATCCTTCACATTAGACTTTAGGATGTGAGAAAATTATGTAAGTCCAGAGTTATCGTTTAAGAAATGTACTTTGCTGCATCACACAGTTCAATTTAGATTAGGAGAATGAAAATAGTGTTTGGTAGAAACGGAGAGAGGAATCTAGTTTTAAGTGTTAACACACTAAATGAAAATTGTATGCAGTATGGATGAACAATTCTGAAACATCTGTAAGGATATTTTAAATGCAGTCACCAATTCCTACATCCTCTGTTTGCATATTGGGAATGCATTATCAGATCTTCAGCTTAACTCCTGACTTGTAGCTGGACCCATAGAAAGTGGTACTCTCAAAAGTGCCAAGTTTTCAGCCAGTGCTGTTGGTTTCAGTGGGAACTGCTGAATGGTCAATCTTTTGAAAAGGAGATCAATTCTGCATATGGTCTACTTGGAAATTCTGCCTGAATTCAGTAACTCTTCAAGGGATTTAGTAGTTAGGTGAAAGGTCTAGGGCTATACTAGGTGTATGTATATTTCATAATTGGACCTCTGTAACCCTTCTTTGAAAACTTTGACCTATGGATTTGTTCAACTTCTGAAGGAATGAGATGGATAAGTCAGACTGAATTTAATATTCAGTCACATCTCATTATCTGATGTGACCTCTGGAGTAATTATTTCATGACCGGTAAAACCAGTATTGTCCGCCCATGACAAACTGTCAAATGGGTGCTATTTCCCCAATAGTATTATTATTTTTTAATACTGGTCTCTTTCCTCATCATATTCCTGATAATTTGTATACTGTATATTTACAAGGAGAGAAAAAAATATTAATAGTTAAAGTTGCATAATATTGCAAGAACAATAGTAATAACTGTAGCAGAACCAATGCCAGAAGCCCTGCAAAGTTCCTTCAAAAGTCTACATTAGTAGAGCAAGAGTTTCTTGGCAAGCCACCAGATCACTAGCAATTTTGTTTGTTTAGACATATTTATAAATTTAATTATTTGCATGCACTACACTTCAACTGCCAGAGGTATTTAGACTTCGAAATGGGACCCTGAAGGATCATTTTGATAACACTCAGATGATTAGCTGAACAAAGGCCCTTTTCCTCTTAATTGGTTGCAGGCAGAGAGTGTGATAAAGTCCCTTTACAAGCTTGTCATGGAATTGGGTACAAATGATGTAGCAATATTACACAAATCAGCACCCCACCCTATAAAAGAGTTTTCTTTTTCTTCTGAATAGAGTGTCCTAGTAACATATTCAACCTAAGCATAGAAGCAAAGACCATTTGAAAACAAACACTGCTTAGGAAGCTGGGCACTCCACAGGGTGATCTTAGCAGGTGACAGCTCCACACCTATGTTGTCTCCTAATTTTAGTTCACATCTATTTAATTATTTGCCTTATATGAAATCTCTGGTGAAATTACCACTGCACGTGTCTGAGAATAAGCCTTCCTTGGTGGTTGGCCAAAGCAGCTATGGATGATCAATGCTCGTGCCTGACAAATCCAAGTGATGTACAAGTGTGCTCTATGTCTTCATGTCCAGGGCCAGAGTAACTGTTCATCAGTTTGGGGCCAAAATTGTTTTTCCCGTGAAAGGTGCAGATCCAGCAACACTGACCGAAGGGTCACTTTCCAGATGTGGTAGTTCCATCCATCTCTTCCATCCCCTTCAAAATTGTGAAAACTGGCATAACTTTATTCCTCTGCCAAAGGGCTGGGAATATGCTTTTAGCAATGCCCTTGTAGACAAACCATCAAGCAGAGTCTTGCCCGTATGGTCCCCTCTTATGTGCAGAGGGGGTCAGCTGCCACTGGTCTTGCCCTATACAACTGCAGCCTTCAAATGAGCTGATTAGGTTTATGCCTGGTTTGACGTGAGTGTTTTTCCTTCCCTACGTTATAACAACTTCATCGTTACTTCAGGACTGCCCCATCCTCCCCGTTGTGTCCATTTCTGATTTCATACTTGGGCGTCAAGTAAATAGACATGGGAAAAAAATGCAGTGTATAACTGAGTGAAGTGATTGGGGTGGTTATGAAGCTGAATAAAAATAGCTTAGAATAGTCAGCTGCTGTTGACCGATGCGAGTGTGGTAATTAAAAGCACTTAATGAACTGAAGGATATGATCAGGTTTTCTCTACTTGGGTGCTAATTGCTACCTAAAGTTCAGGTGCCTAGTTGTAAAGTCTCATGGAAGTACAGAAAAATCCTATACAGCCAGAGCAGAGACCACAGGCAGTTGTAGGTCTCCAGAAGGAGAACTTGTCTGCCTGGGTGAGGAGGACAGAAACTTCTCCTGCAGCCCTGCAGGGGTACCTGCCCCCTCCCCAGCTTTACAGCAGGAGCAGGGTTTACCTCCATGTGTACCTCCATTTCCTTACTGAAAGGGTTGTCAGGCCTTGGAATGGGCTGCCCAGGGAGGTGGTAGAGGCACCATCCCTGGAGGTATTTGAGAGATGAGTTGCCATGATGCTCGGGGATATGGATTAGTGTTGGGTTCATGTTGTCTTGGGTGTGGTGTGGGGTTATTTTTGTTTGTTTGTTTGGTTTGTTCGTTTATGGGTTGTGTGTGTGTGTTTTTGTTTTTTGTTTCTTTTTTCCATTGGTTGGACTAGATGATCTGAAGAGGTCCTTTCAACCTCGGTGATTCTGTGATTCTGTGTATATTGGGTGGAAAAGTCACACTAAATGCTACTGCCTCTCTGCTAGTTGGTGGAAAAGCCTGCTCGCTGTGTGCTGATGGGTGCTAATGGCTGTGAGTCAGTCTAGTGTTATGGTATGATACTTATGTTGCAGAAATTATCATCACGGAGGAAAAAACACCTTTACTATGGAAAAGAACTTGAGAAAAAAGCAGCTTTTCAGAATAAATCATGAGGTGAACCAGCTACTAGCAGAGACTGACTTAATAGGAATAATGTAATGCAAAATACACCAAAATTGTCCCTTAAAATGTGAGAAGTTATTTTTCTTTTCATTTGCAGTCTTAGACTTTTTGCATACTGTTCTAAATATACTAGCAGATCCGATGCAGAATAATAAAATCAGTGAGATTTAATTCAAGGATACAAAGGAAGTGTTCCTGGAAACTTAAAGTGTTTTTTTTGGTTCGGTTTTTAACCTAGCAGATATGCTATGAAGTAGGAAAGGTGTACCTAATGATATTTGTGAGGTTTGCAAAGCAACCAGGATACATTTCCTTCTTGCTTTTCAGCATGCAAAATAGAAACATTATTTTTGTCTTCTTTTATGCAGTTATTTTACCAAGACTGATAGACTGTAGTCTTTTCAAATTCAATATCAACATTGTCTGTTGGATTTATTTCCCATTTGCTCTCCTTTATTAAGGATATGGTTGATCTTGTTGGAGATTGAAAGAAATGCCTTTTCAGCCACAGCCTCATGAGTGATGCTCTGGGTTTAAACAACAGTAATTCAGTTAGCTCTTTCAAAAGCCAAGATTAATAATCATGAGAACCTGGAATGTTTTCTGTGAGTTAATTGGTGCTTTAACATTGCATAATGCAATAATATAAATGAATGGAAAGAGAGGAGAAATAGATCAATAGCCTTGCTAATGCTTTCAGAAACATTTTCCTTTCATCGTCAGCCCAAAATTCAGACAAAATTTGTAAACAAAATCTACAACATAATGATGTTGTAATGATGCAGTGTTTCTTATTTAACAACTAGGCAAAATTTCAGAGTTCTTTGGATAAATAACTGTGCTGTTGTACTTTAACAAGTGATAAAGTTGCCTTGAGATGCCTGTTAGAATGTGACCCTGGCTCATCATCATAAGCAGCTGAAAAATATTTCAATAATGTGAACAACAGGAAGAAACAGATCCTCAAATCTGTTTCCTGCCAGCCCCTTGCAGGCTTGGGAGTGGAGTGGAATATGGCCACCACAAACTACTCCCTGGTGGCATGTCAGGGGTTCTCAGTGTGTTTCTGGTTCCTGCACATCTCTGCTACCATGGGGACAGCACAGGGAGAGGACAAGGTGTCCAGCTCCCAAGGTGGTCAGGCCTCTGTGAAGTTGAAACCAAGAAGTCAGTGTCTTTGTGTCCTCTCTGCCCTGCAGAAAAGCGTTGCTGTGGGCCCTCTCTTCTTTTGCCATTGTTCTACAGGGCTGACCCTTGTACTGTATTGGGCACCTGCCATTTTAGATGCCCAACCCCACAGAAATTAAACAAACCCCTCACCTATCCAGGATGCGTTCTGTACCCTGAAGTTTCAATCAGTAAAGCTCATGAGATGCTGGTACATACTGGTTCAGCTGTGCAAAAGAACTGAGGGGTTGATGGTTAAGTTACCCAGTGCTTATTTAAAATTTAAACTTTATGGGAATCACAACGTAAATATTCTTCCCCCAGTCCTGCATGCTCTGTTGTCTGTGTTGCCTGCTTTAATATTTGTGTTATGAAGGTAGTGAAGTCAGGTTACCAGTGAGGTACGTAGTGGTAATAAAGGACTCATTCCTTTACCACAAACATCTCGTTTTATCAGCTGGAAAGCTGAATTCAGGATATCTCACACTGGTTACATTTTAAAACTCACATCTCCCATTTCCATGACAGTGGTCAAGATATCCAAGGATACAGGATATGTTGAAATAAGGCCTTCAGTTTTGTCTGTTGAAGTTGTGTAGTTTTAAACACATTTAAATAGTACCAAAATAAGAAAAAGTAAAAGTAAAGTATTTTCCTTGTCCCATGGAAGACGACTGCTAGGCTTGTGATTGGAATGCTCTTGCATGAGACCTGAAGACAAACTCGGCAGGCACTGTGCAGTCTTGGCTTCCTACTCCTTGCATGACCCTTGTGTCTCAGAAAACCTGCAGATGCTCCAAGTCTCACCTTTAGCACCTAAAGCCAGAAGATTTCTTGCAGTTGTGAAATTTGAGTGTAAAGAGACATTTCCTACTTTGAAAGATTCTTTTGTGGCTGGCAATAACTGAACTGAATTTAGACTCCTTCCTGAGGATCATAGCCATGCTCTGTGAAGAGGCAACAGGGATGTAACATGTTAAGAAGCGATGACACTGAAGCAGAAAAGCAATATTAATGGGCTGAAATGGTGCCTTGAGTGAGCTTGAAATTCCAGCTTCTTTTTGCTGAGATTCATTAGATCAGTGAGTACAGTCAATTGTTTTCTGAGAGAAACCCAAGTTCTGAAAAATGCTGATTTTCAAATCTTGTGTTGAAAAAACATTTCATTTTTGCAAACTCAAAGTTTCAGCTAGATCTCAGAGTTTTTACACAAAGATGTCTCCATTTTAGTTTCCATTTGATCAGAAAAAAGAAAAACATTCTGATTAAAATAGAAATTTTATTAAAAAATTTTTGATCCAAACCTGGGGTTCTTTAAAATAGAGCAAAGAAAATAGTGTGAAATATCAGATACCTAATATTTCATTGACATGATCTAATCTTTAGACTAAAGAAGCATATTCTGCTCTCATTTTTGTTGACTAAGTCAAATATGAGCGATTTAATATTAATTTAAATGGTAAGCCAAGTAGTTTGCAAGTACACTAATACTCATTTTGCCCTTGAGTACACGATCCATGCAGAAATTTAGTGGAGGAAATAAAAACCTGTGGATTTTTTATGGTTTTTATACTTGCTTGTTCATGCTTCTAATAAAACTAAACCAACACATTATCAATCTGATGTACTACAGTTTCAGAAAGGTAATTAAAAGTGGCATGGGGTCATAACTGTGACAATCAAAGTCACAATTAAAGTTGAATCATAAATCAAGGCATTCAAATTATCAAACCACCAATTAATAGAGCAGGTAATCAAGTCAAATTACTTTGTGCTACTCTTGCATCTGAAAATTTGAAAGAGAAGTCACTTAACACTCATTTTAACAGACAACCAGTGCAATTAGTTGATTTAGTTGGAGAAGAATGAAGAAGTTAATTTTATATTTGAGGACAGACACAGAGCAGTGTTTCAATTCATCTTAGGAAAGAGAATCCAGTAGAGTGGTGCCCTTTGTGGTCTCAGCTTCACAATTTCACAATTCCTTGTATCTAGCTACTGGCACAAGTTCTTTTTTCCTCCTATTCTCCATGTATTGCAGATTCATCATTAGGAATTTAGAATTTGGAGACCATGCAATGTAATTAAAATTTATAACAAATTGAGATAGCTTTTTCATCCTGTGTTCCGTTAGGTTACTTATTAGGGAAGAGCATGCAGTTTAAGACATTGCTGCTGCTACAAGGGAGACAATGTCACTTCTAGAGAACCACAGAATCACAGAATCATGAATGGTTAGAGTTGGAGGGCACCTTAAAGATCATTGAGTTCCAACCCCCCTGCCATGGACAGGGACAGTTCCCACTAGACCAAGTTGCTCAAAGCCCAACCACTGGAACAAGTTCACCACAGAGGTGGTAAATGCCCCACCTGTCAAAAAATTCAAGGTCAGGTGGGACAAGGCTCTGAGAAACCTGATCAAGTTGAAGATGTCCCTGCTTCTTGCAGGGAAGTTGAACTAGATGAACTTTAAAGGTCTCTTCCAACCCAAACTATTGTATGATTTGATGCATGATTCCTAGCACTGAGCTCAAAGCCAAAATATCTTCATGGCCCATGCAAGCAGTGGAGGGCATGAAGCGCCTTCAGCAGCAGCCAGAAAGAATTCCAACTTTGCTACCATCTCATTACTTTCTTGGCATGGGGGTAATCTTTGATTTCAGGCTTAGGAAATCTATGGTTCCCATTCCAATGAATCACCTTAGCCCATAGGGGAATGTTGCCTACCTTAAACCACTCCATTTGTAGAACCAACAATTCATGCAGGAAATGGTATAATTTGTTGGGTTTTTTTCATCCCCCTCACAGAATGCGGCTCAGTGGATAAGTAGGTTTTTTCCATTACTTTCTAACATAGCTCCCAGGGGAGCAGAAAAACTCTTTTCCTTTTCAGGAAATTTCTTAATCTTCTGGATGCCAGAATTGTAAAATCAATCCTACTAATTTTGGCCAAATGGTAGGAATAGAAACAAAAGTTGCCTCTGCTCTACAAAGGGCTTTTAGCAAAAAATAATTTCTCCTCAAGATTATTAGTCACTTTCAAAGACTTGATCCCATATCTTTGTATAATAACAGTAATCTATGCTCTCAACAGCTCTCAGTATTTTAAGAGGACGAAAGAATGCATGGTTCTATTCGTGACTGAACGCTAGGTCTATAAATTGTTTAAGTCTGAACTGCTATAAGCATTATAGTAACAAAACACTAAATCCTATTTGGATTGCAGCAATTTAGATTAGAATTTTCTGATAATATTTCACACATCCCATAGCCATCTATATGCTAATGTTTCCAACAAATTATCAGATGTTATTCTATACAACCTTTTCTCCATAAATGACCTGTCATATTCATAATGGCATCTGCATTTGGTGGCAGTTTTTATTTTATCTAGCAAAAACTGCAAGTCCATAAAGAAACTAATTATATACTTTCACGGTTGATAACATGGTTTCTAGTTTTATAACTAGCAATATGAAAACTGATTCAGTACAAAAAAATTATCCCTAAACTCAAGGGATATTCAGAGAGCAGGACCAGTTTTCTAAATGACAGACAAGATTTCGTAGTTACTCAAAGGCATCACTTTCTGATCTCTTTTGACAATCTCTGAATAGAGTTTGTTCTTACATTGCACATTTTTCATACAGTATTTCTATTTCACACCACATTTACTTTCTAAGCTTATCCTGCAAAACCAAAACATAACCAGAAGTATAGGCCCTCTCTTCTCCTCATATCCAGAACAAAGACAACCCTTACGTGCCATTTTGTCATGGTACTATCAGGTTCATATCTTCTCCATGAGATCAACTATATTTTAACATTGTCTGGTTACAGAATGTAGATATCTTGCTGGTTAAAATACAGCTAGGAAATTACCTTCATCTTGTCTTTTTATTCTTTGAAATGTACATGAAACAAAACTCAAGTCATCCAGTTAAGTTATGCCAAGTATTATTTTAGTCCTCCATTAGTTGCTCCTGCAAAAGTATTTTGCTGGCTTTCTTAATGCTTTAAGCTAGTGGATATTCAGAATGGCACATAATCATAAAGAGAATCATTTTGCATTCTTACACAAGCAAAACTCCCATTAAAGTCAATTGGCATTCTGCCCAAATTGGCTTGTCAGATCAGACATACAGCTACTAACAGACTGTGAAGAGTGTCAGTATGCATGCCATTCCCCTTACAGAGCAACTGATTTTGTTTAAATTCCACTTATGCTGTCAAAGATAGAAATTTAATCTAGGAATTAAAGATAAGTTCAGTCTGATCAATATTCACATTACACTCTCAAAAGGCCTGTTTCAGAAAAGTAGCACATTTAAGAATAAGGAACTGCTTACATCCATTCCTATTCAAAGCATGTGCTGAATTGAGGTCAAAGAATGTTTTGAGATCCCCAAAGGTGGTACAGAAAGCAAACATATACAGACACCTCCCCCCCCCCCATCCCAAAATAAGTGCTTAAGATCTATCTTTTTTCTATCCTCTGGCTTGAGAGAAAATAATTTTACAGTTCCTTTCTCAATACCAGCACTTAAAAATTTTCTTTGGATGAACTTTCAATGGTTGGGTTTATTCGTGAAAGAGAGTTCAGTAGTGAAAAGTATATATTACAAGGTCAGCCAGACCTTATATATGTGCAATATATATATATATATATATATATAATTCTTTCTTGAGAGAAGTGCAGTAGGCTACAATTTTCTTCTTCGGCATAGCCAAGAAAAGTCTGCTGAAGATGTTATCTAATTTGGAGCAATCAAATCACCCCAAAGTCTCACAACAGATTTATGATGTGTTTCATCACTCTGATGAAAATGCCTGATATAAGTAGAATAAACAATCTCTTGCATATAGGGTGATTCTTTTCTACATTTGCAGGACAGAAAGCAAGCAATGGGAAATTGGCTAAATATTTCAAATAAATAACAAGACCTCTGAAATTCTGGCATCAGTCTTCAGAAACCTTTCAAACATCAGATAAATATTTATTTTTGTGATAAGAAAATAAAGAAAAGACATTCTTGTTATGATGATTTCTTGCTGAAAAGCTTGACTGGAATAGCAGATCAGAGAAAATGCACAGTGCAGAAATTATAACTATCTAGGTTATAAAAGAAATCATAGCATTTGGAGTAGACACAACTGTCTTCTGTAGATGGCAATAATTAAATTTCTTTTATCTGGTGTAAGAAGTGCTGCAAGCTTCCTAAAATGAACTGAACATCACCTCAAGGCTTTTAAATCCTAGCACTTTTGCAGTCGTGCATCAAAGCTGAAATTATAGATCTCATGTATTTTTGATAGAAGAGAACACTGATTGGACATCAGAGGAGCCCTATTTGTAGGGCAGCTCCCAAAAAGAAAACATTATTAAAAGAAAATTTACTCGACACTTTAGCAGTTTTGAATTAAATACCAGCAAAGTAAGTTGTACAAGTGTGTAATAAAGAAATGGGTAGAATTTTTTTTTGGGTGTTCTAAGGGGAGTCACAAAAAGAATTTTGGGAGGCTGAAAATGTCTTACTTCATCTGTCAAGGGCTGTTTGACTTCTGCCTCCAAGGCACATTTTCCTAGCTTTGCTCCCAGTTCTGGGGAGAGGAAATGTATGAGAATCTACACCCAGGCATCTTTTAACTCCTCATAATCTTTAGGTAGAAGAAACATACATAGAACTCTTGCTACAGAACCAGTATATAGCAGCTGTTATTTATCTTTTTACTCATGTTTACCACCATACAAAAATGTGGTTTATATATTTTTGGGTCTTTTTTTGTTGTTGTTGTTGTTTTGTTGTGTCTCTTCTTCAGTTCTAAAATCACTGTAGTGTAAAATGCCAGTATCTACCATTTTCCCAGATAAGTCAACCTGTTTGAAAAGCATTTGAAAACAAAGAAGCCACACAGATATACAGTCATGGTGAAGGTAGGATGAGGGTAAAGAGAAATTTGTTCACTAGTTCAGCATCTTACCTGAAAGAAGGGGTAGCAAGCTGAGCTGGTAGGAGGCCTTGGTTCTCCTGCCTCCAGCAAACCCCTCCTGAAATGACAGGCTTAGTGCAGTCCATATAAACTCCATGCTTCCTCCTAACCTCCTTCTTCCACCTCCAAATGCTGGAAAGGTGGCAATGAGAGTATTTAAAATTACTGTTGGCAATAAAAGAGAATGTTCATTAGATATGTCCATTCTTTTCCACTGACACATATAATATCTTTCTTTTTGCTTTACATTTCTGAATTCTGCTTAGATACTCTGTTGGTATGACAACGAAGAGACATTGCCCAGTTATGGAAAATACTCACATATCTCAGTGAGAGATATGTGAGCTCTTAGTAACCTGTTCCTTCTGCTTATCCTTCCTGATCATTGCTGACCTGCTGACAGTTTGCTACGTGCTCTTCTGTGCGTGTTTATTTTGGGAAATAGTTATACATCTGATTCATAGATCAGTATCAAGAAGTTACTCTTCACCCCCATTGAGCGGGTTCTCTTTCATACATGCTAAATCATTAGGCAGTTTCTTCTTCACCCTATTGAGTCTGCTGTCCTTTGCTTCTTATTTTTTCAAAATGTAAATTTATTTGGAGCGAGGACTTTCTATTTTGTTCCTACGTTTAGCTCAATAACATGTCAGTGTAACTATTTACACTGACAGTTAAACCCCAGATCATTCCATTGCCTGCAGAATTTTGATTTAGTGCTGTATTAAATAAATAATGCCAAGCATTGTTTTTGTTGGTTTTTTTCATGTTTCTAAAGGACAATGTTATTAACTTCAGATCAACTGTCTTTGTCATTGAAATATCCAAGTAGAACAGATTTATTTCTACTTTAACTGCTTTTCTGAGAAACTAATCCTCTGCAGTGACCTTGTTTATAATAACATTTCTTCAACACTTGTTTTATCTTGTTTTGCATATACTTATTTACAGTATTCTACCCCCGATAACCAAAGATGTCACTCAATTTGCAGGTTTTTTTTCCCCTCCTCTAAAGAGTTAATAAGAAAGAAAGATAAATAATACATATGTAATGACACAAACACAGATTGGGGATTGTAATGGGTTTTAGTGGCAAGGTTTTGGTAGCAGGGGGCCTACATAGGTGGCTTCGGTGAGAAGCTGCTAGAAGCTTCCCCTATGTCCAATAGAGCCAATGCCTACTGGCTTCACCCATCTCTGGCCAAGCCTGGGTCCATCAGCAATGGTGGTAGTGCCTCTGTTATAACATATTTAAGAAGGGGAAAAAAATCCCTACTGTGCAACAGCAGCCGGAGAGAGGAGAATATGTGAGCAACAATTCTGCAGTCACCAAGTTCAGTGAAGAAGGAGGGGAGGAGGTGCTTCAGGTGCTTCATCTCATGGTGAAGGCTACGGTGAGGCAGGCTGTGGAGGTGAATGGGGGAGCAGAGATCCACCTGAAGCCTGTGGAGGAGCCCATGCTGGATAAGGTGGATGTGCCAGAAAGAGGCTGGTACTCTGTGGGAAGCCCATGCTGGAGCAGGTTCCTGGCAGGACCCATGACCCCATGGAAAGAGCACCCCACACTGCAGCAGGTTTTCTGACAGGACATCCATAGCCAGCCCCTGTGGATGGCTGATGCAGGAGGAGTCTGTTCCTGAAGGACTTCACCCCATGGAAAAGACCCACATTAGAGCAGTTTGTGAAGAACTGCAGACCAAGGGAAGGGTCCACATTGGAGAAGTTTATGGAGGACTGTCTCCCGTGGGAGGGACCCCCACAGTGGAGCAGAAGAAGAAGCAGCAGGCAAAATGTGTGATGAACTGACAGCAGCCCCCATTCCCCATGTCCCTGTGCCCCTTGAGGGGGAGGAGGTAGAGAAATTGTGAGTGATGTTGAGCCCAGGAAGAAAGGGGTGGGAGCGGGGGGGGAAAGGTGTTTTTCAGATTTGGTTTTATTTCTCATTACCCTGCTCTGATTTGATTGGCATTAAAGTTAATGAATTACCCAGCGTTGAATCCGTTTTGCACGTGACAGTAATTGGTGAGTAGTCTCTCCCTGTCCTTATCTCAACCCATGAGCCTTCATTAGTTTGGATGGGGCTCTGAGCAACCTGGTCAAGTTGAAGATGTCCCTGCTCATTGCAGGGGGACTTGGAGTAGATAAGCGTTGAAGGTCTTTTTCAACCCAAACTATTAGATGATTCTATGATCTAAAAGCTAGACCAGTAAGTATCAGTGATGAGGTAACATTGATAATTAAAACTGCTCCATATAAAAATAAAAAAAAAAAGTCCACCACATTAAAATCAGTTTGCAAGTGAAATCATGACTCTGTGGCTGAATTTATCAGATTGTATTTCATATGTCATAAGTTCAAATGTGTATCTCTGTTATCCATACTGTTAAATTTCTCATGCATCTCTGATTCCAACAGCTCCAAGGAATTCAGCATCAGGCTTTGAAGTGATACTTGGCAAAGAAAAATCATCAGGTAAGCGCAGGAACTAGAAACAGTTATTGATTTTGCTATTGTTTTCTCACAGGAAATTAAAGGGTTTATCTAAAGTACATAAATCTCATGTGGGTAAGACAATTAATGTATTCTGAGCACACTTTGGAAATGCATGACTACTAAGGTAAAAGGGTCAAATCTGTTTGAAAGGCCAGTCAAATTTATACATTTTAATTTGTTGCTGTCAGATATAAATGCCTGGCAATACAATTACATATAAGTATTTTTGAAGCTATAAAATCGAAATAAGATATACCTGTCCCAGAAAAAGATTGTGTTTTGTACATATATTGGTAAAAGTAATGAGTACCTTCAAGTGTTCAGTTGTGAAGTTGTCAGATATCATAACGCAGAGATGACATTAGCATACAAGAACTGTTGCAGCAATAACGTGGTTTATAATTCAGCAATCACAAAATTGGTTTGGATTGCACAAGTGCTCTTTCACTCCCTGAAAATACGATAGAATTAGTTTAAATATCTCTAAACAAACCTGAAAGGAATAACAACTCTCCTAGACCCTAAATCTGTGGGGATGCTGAAACCACTTATTTCTGGAAATGCTTTTTGAATGCCGTACTTGATCTATAGCTTTTTAAAAATCTGATTGTCCCTTCTATAGATTCAGTCTATTACTATAGTTCTGTCCTATATATTAGTTCTGTCTCCCCTCAACCATCTTTTTACCAGACTAAAAAGTCCTGTTCTATTAACCTTTCTTCACGGGTCCTAATTTCTGAGTTTTTAATAATTTTTATTCTTCTCATCTACACCTCCTCCTGTTTGACAGTGTCTGATCTGAAATGTGGCTTTCATGGTGAATGCATTTCTCCAAAAGAAAAGAAGTATGGCAGAATGCCACTACAAGATTTTACATAAGACACTCTACCTAGGTAAAGGCTTCGGAAAAGATGTATTCATTGAGGTAAGCTTCCTTTTCAGGAAAAAAACAGGATATAATCTTTTCCTGTTTTCAGCTTATCCTTCCATTTTTGATGAGCGATAATGTCCAGAAGAGCTTGCTTTTCAGGGGGAGCCAAGCATGGCTTTTTCACAATGAGCACATTTTTCTATATTTGCAACCCATTCATCATCTGGAGTTAAAATACCCTGAGTACATTCAACTCCAGCGTTACGATGGAACTGGTTCAGCTGAAGGAATGTAACTGCATAGAACTGGAGTTCCTAATTTAAATTTTGCATATGAAAGCCTGATATTCATAGCCATTAATAGCTGTATTAATTCTCATATCATAGATTTGCAGTAATTTTCCCTGTCTGTAAGGTAAGAAATTTTGCAAGACCTTATTCAAATGGTATGTTTAAGATAAATGTTTTAGCATGGGCGTAGCTAGATGCCCAGCATTACACATGATAGATTCTGTATGCAAGCAAAAGTAAGTCTAGAAATACACCTGCAAAAATGTTATTGATCACATAGTTATATTTTCATTTTTCTCCTAATCTAAATCCTGCATTTCTTACATTGTAATCTGTGCTTGCTTTTTATTTTGTAGGGGCACCTCTTATGAAGCAAATATATTCAACACAGTAACAACCAAATACAAATTATTTTTTTTCCCAACATTCACTGTGACAATAATATGAATGTGCTCTTTCTTGCTATTTTTTTGAGCAACTCATATCCTATGGCTTAATAGAGATCAGGTATTTGTATGTTTGTCAGCCTAGCAGTTTTATGATATGCAAGCACAATAAACATCTGCCCTTTACGAGGCTGATTCTCAGCATTCTTAAATATTCTTAATAAAATTCTTGGACAGAGTGAATTGTATGTTTATAAACAACATCTTGACATTTTGCTGTCAGATGATCAATTTAAACACCAAGCAACCTTTCAATCTACAAAGTGTATGCATTATTGCCAAAGTGTCAGTTTGTTTGTTCAACGGACTAGATGTTCTGAAGTGTCTCTTTTCCCCTCAAAGGTCAGTTTGAAATTTCTTTCATTTTCTGCAAAAAAAAATCTATGAGCTTTTCATAAAGTTGCGATCTTGGTTCTATCTTTCCTTCTCAGATCAACAGGAAATGGCATCTGTAATGCCACTTGAGACACATCAATCTATACTCGTGACAGATATATCATCTGTGAAACTAGCTCAAGAAAACTCTCAAGTCTCATTGGGAAAATTAAGCTTTCTATTAGGGGAATGAATCATATATGACAAACACTAAATGCTAGTTTGGAAGAAGCTGCTGTTTGTGAACTGCGTCTCAGGTCAGTTCCTTCTCGCTTCAGAATTATAGTAACCAGTTCTTAGAGCTCCTTTAACATATATATATATGTTTGTTCATAAAAATCTTATGCTGTCCCACAGATTTAAGAAGATGTGCTATAACTAATTAGTCAACATCCTACTGTTATTCAGATAAGAGGAGATTAAATAACAACTCTCAAATCTTTCTAAAGCACTAACATGAATGAAAACTATACCACCTTAACACTGTAATGTAGGAGACTTTAGCATGGCCTTAACAAAGGAATTATTCGATTTTATCAGGTTATGCTAGGAGAGGGACTAACAAAATATCTCAGTTTACAATAGTTCACCCCTCCTTATCTATTCTTATAAGACAGCACAATAAGATGCTTCCTGGCCCAGTAATTTGGCATTCTTCCCTGTTCTTTTCCTATATATTGCCCTTCTTGCTCCTTTCCCTCCTCCTTTTTTTCCCCCATGGGCTAGTCACTGTCTCACATCAAGATTTACATTTAGAGGAAGCCAGAGTGCATATATCAGGCACCTCCCGTGGAAGCTACAACACACGTGCTGTTGCATCAATTACCCAAGAATTCAGACTTGTGCTTGAATAACGAGACTGATTAAAAGATCTCTCTTGACATACCTGGAAAGGTTTTTTCTGTAGGTTCAAAAACGTGTTTATGCTTGATAACCAGCTGGCTCTATACAAACTTTTGAAGTGCATTCATTTAAACCCTGATGTTACACAGAGCGCTGCTGCAAAAAGCTAACTATGAATCTGCTGTAAAAACATACTGATAACTAGATCTTGATTTTGAGAAATGGTGACTTCCACTGACAGTAGCCTTGATTCTTTTATTGCTTTTACTGATTCCGCAACCAAAGGAAAACACTGCCTGTCCTGTTGTAATGCTGCCGTGTTGGTGGAAATTAGGTGAATCAACCCCTGTGCTCTTAAGAAGAAATTTTATTTTAGTCTTGTTCAAAAAACTAGACTCAGAATATGAGGGGAAAAAAACCCAAGGAACTCAAGCTAAATTACAGCATGGCAAAAAGAGCTAATGATGACAAGCTACAAGATAGCCAGTGAAGCTGAGACAAGAACAGCCTGGAGTGACAGCCACTTCAGAACTGATTGGTCAAAGTGTTAAAATTAATTACAGCAGAAAGACTCCCTTTGTCAAAGGATGAGATTAGGGAGAGTAACCTCTGATGTGCTGGCCTTAAATTTCTAATATATTCCCTTACTATAAGTATTTTTTGATGGCTCAGAGTAACATGTAGCTGATTGGTTGCAAACACATACACAGATAAATTCTGCTTCAATCCAGAGATATACCACTAAGGTGGTGAAGCTATCTTTGAGAATCAAAGACATGTTAAATTTCATTTGACTAACTTATCAAGCATCTGCAGGACGTGCTTTTACATTCAAATATCTGAAATGCTGTAAACAGCCCAGAGTTCTCTTTTAATAATTAAGCTGTCAAAGAAGGAGCTGTTCCATTACAGAAGAGGAGAATTTACTGCAAGAGTCCTTTAATACATTTGTTCTGGCATAGTAGGAAATTAGGGATGTGAATAACACATAAATATTTAAGAATACCAGCATTATAAACAGATATCTTAAACAGATATATATACACATATGTAGCTAAACCCAAGTACATATATAGGAAGAGAGACAGCAAGATGATGAAAGTTATCTTGAAAACATACTTGAAAAAAGCTTTGTTTAGAAGGTGTTACTAGCAAGAATGATGACTGCTTGCATAATTTTTTTGCTATTAGCAAAAAGTAAAACATATATGAAAAAGGTTGCAAACTCACTCACTTCCTACTCATTCCTTGTATCATTTTTCAGCAGCCTGATGCAAAAGCAGGAAAACTTGAAGAAGGACTCAGTCTGGTTTAAACCACTACCCACATTCTAAGTCTTTTAATCTCTGCTGACTAAGAATTAATATTGGCTATTGGATTCACCTTTTTAAATGATCTGCACTCATCCACCCAGCAGGTGATGTTGGGTTTGCCATCTTAGAAGTGAGCTGATGCAAATTTGAGAGTAATCTCTAAACTTGAATTAATGGGAGTGTCGTGGTTTGGGCTGGGCTGGCCACTAAACGATGACAGATGCACTATTTACCTCTCTCCCTTCCCAGAAGAGAAGGGAGAGAAAATAATGGAGATACCTATGGGTTGAAAAGAAAACTAAAGCTACCTAAAAAAAAAAAAATAATAAAAAGAAAATATAATAATATATTAAAAAAATGAAATATATGCAATATGTACAAAACCAGTACTGATCTCCTAAAATGATGATCGTGTCACTGGCAGACACTGGGAAAGTCCCAGACTGGGCTCAGTAACAGATGGGAACTTGATCCAAGAACACACAGACTGGGATCAAAAGTAGACTACCAGAGTCCTCCTTGGACACCACCCCTTGAAGAAATGGGCTGACTAATTTGATCCCTCAGCTCTTATAATGAGCATGATGTAGATGGGATGGAATATCCCTGTTGGTCAGTTTTGGGTCACTTGTCCTGTCTGCTCCTTCCCACAGGTGTGACTGCTCTGTGCTCTTCCACTTCTGACCCTCCAACTCGGTGCGTAACGAAGTTACCTGACCTTGGCTGTTATTGCAGCAAGTATAAGCAGGAGCCTCTCAGCACACCATTCCTTGGCATTCACTATGAACATCAGATGTCATCACAGCCAGAAGCAGACATTGCCTGAAAAACATGTCATATCAGAGAATAAATTTGTTTGAAGAGCCTTAACACAAAAGTAAAATTACTGAAAAGAAAACCTGTTCTCTTCTACCTCAAACCAGAACACAGAGAAATAAAAAATTCTAAGATACAACCATTTATGCTCCCAGAAAGGAGCTCTTTGGAACTTTGTTATTGGCTTTCAAAAGATTTGCAAAAGTTCCACAAAAGTAGAAGAAAGGCAGCATTGTGACAAAACTCAAAAACGAAGGAAAAAATTACTGTGCTAATTGTAAACTGTATTGGCCTGACATTGAGTCTGAACTGAGATGGGGCTTGATTAAATATCAGTCAAAGTAGGATAATGAAACACACAGGATTAACAGGAGTACAAGGAAATAGAATTGTTATACTGAAAAAACCAACCTTCCAACTATTTGCAAGATAGCTCGAAAAAATAATAGGTTTGCTGAATCTGGCTTACTGTTCTGCAAGGCGTGCAGCAAGACCTACTTGAGAAGTTCTTATCATGTTCTGGAGGAACAGGTTCTTGTGATGAATAGTTTCCTGTTTTTTATGAGTGGACTGGAAGAATAGATTTGAACCACTTCATAAGTTTGAGGTAAAAAATCTTTTGGATACAAAGGAAAAGGTTTACTGAGGAAATGCCAAGTGAATGTATTTCATACTGAGGGTGGAGTGGTTACTGCTGGAACACAGAGAGAGGGTGCAGCATCCTAACTGCAGAAAGGATGTTGAGAAATTGGAGGGGGTTCAGAGAAGAACCTTGAGAATGATGAAGGGGCAGAAAAACATGTCTCTCGCTGAAATATATAGCTCAAACAACTTGTCTAATAAAAGACAAGTCTGTGGGGGTGACCCCAGTGTAATCGATAAATAATTTCCTGGGAATAGAAATCTATTAACAGAGAACTAGCAAATAGGGAAAGTAATTGCCTATAGTAAGCATTTAGCTAATGGATTCTCCATCTCTGGAGAATATGTATAAATCTATACTGGATATTTTATTAATAAATATGATTGAGATCAAACAGAAATTATTTCTAGGGATTCTGTAGTCTGTATTTTGTTGCAGGATAGACTAGATGGTCATGATCTGTAAGAGAACCTAATCTGTATTTTTCTACTGACTAGGTGAAGTCATAAAATCAGTGAAATTCTACTTACATGGTTTTTATGTAGTTTATTATACTGGAAGAGTATGGTAGTACCTATATTATAAAACACGATTTTTTTGTTAATACCTCCAGATGTCAGTTAAGAAACATTCCACCAATTTCAGTAGGCCACAAATCCTAGATAGCTTTAAAACTCTGGGCCCTAATGTTTTTTACTTATTTCTCAGGGCTGGAAGTGAGTTACCAAAATGCACAATTCTCAGTATAAGGGTCCAAAATCTTACTTCATCAAAGCTAGCAGTGAGGTTCAAGTCTCAGAGGATATGATTTGATGTAGAATTTACTTATATACACTAAAATAAAGCTTCTCGTCTCAGATCACATTCATTCCAGACACATCAAGACAGTTAGGAAGACTTTATCAACATAACCAAAATGCTTTATTTCATGCCAGAGCTACATGTACAACTGAAGAAGTATGTTGGCTCTTACTCTAGCTTTCTGGTGCATAATTTGTCCCTTTTTGACTGTTCCAAGGAAACGTGTATGTTGAAGTTGCTGAGGCATTGTTATATTCCATCTATCCTATAAAACTTTAAAACCCTCATAAATATAATAAAAATGACAATATTTTGTGGTTCTAATTGGACATCTTTAGTAACATTTTAACAAAGAGAGCATGTCAGTCTTTGTTGCAGTTGTGATAGGATAACAAAATCATAAATTTTACCTCTTTCTTTATTGTAGCTGCATTTTTGATAACATAGGCAAAAAAAAGAGGAGAGAGCACCTTTTGAATAGATTGACTTTTCTCTCTCGTTGAGCTGGAAATACATTTTGGCTTAAGATCATTTCTCATGTGTTAGATTTCATAGTACAGTAGTCGTTTCCAAGGTCAAAAAGATCTGCTGAAGTTACTAAATGCTACTCACTGTGGATGCTCTTGGTGTAAGTGGCGGGCTTATTTATACTTCCATGAGTGTACAGTTATAGCCATTTGTTTTCTAATAGGTGTCGAAAATAACAGAGAGGGAAATTAAAAACATCACTCATGCAGTATACAAAGTGGTCATTTTGGCCACTGAGGGAAAGGCTTTCATTTAGCAAGTCAGAGCAAAATGCAGGGATCAGCAGAAGGCAGAATAGATTTCTTGAAGTGTGGAGGAATCCTGTTGACACAAAAAGGAATCCTGAGTTATTGTCTCTGCATTTTCAGAGTTCTTAAGATCAATGTGTTTTCCAACAGCTGCTTTCTTATCACACTTAGAATATGAATTGAATCCATATGAAACATATAAAACTATGACCTCCTATCACAGAAAATGCAGGTGTTTCCATATATACAGATTTGAATAAGATGTTGTATATATGATTTCTGAGAAAAAAACCACATTATTTGCAGTATATGGATATTCTTTTTAGCTGAAACACGGTTCATGTTGCAAAATTGTTTAAAAAAGTACTAAGTATAAAAATTGTTGCTGTAATGGCACTGATTTTTTATAGAATTGAGAATTAAAAAGCTTATTTATTCAATACTAGTTCAATTTGGTCCAAACGGTAATTCTGCTGTATGCACATATACACAACAGCCAAAAAAGTCAAGCAAAGGTAACTGAGCGCTCAGCACTCTGAAAATTCAGAATTTCAAGATTTAGAAAGAGACAGAAAGTTGCTGGTGCCACCTTGCTCTAAGCCATTGTACATATATTTTTCTGAGATATATAAATCAAAAGTATATGATCCACTTTTTCTCCAAGCCTTAATTCATTTAATGCAGAACAGGTTCAGTGCTTTCAGAACGAGCAATGATGTGAGCCTTTGTTTTACCCTCATTGGTCAATGGATGTCCTTAGGTATTGCACTATTCAATGTATGCTATATAAATGTCGCAGTGAAATGGAAAACAGGTTGGCGGAAGCCCACCTGACATTTCTCTGACCCCTGGTCTCAGGGTTTTAGCATAGCAGGGCTTTGGTATTCTGTGTGACTTGCACGTGTATCCCAGCAGTCTGTGGCTGGGTACCATGTTTGTTGGGTGGGGAAGAAGGACCCAGTCAAAATACACTTATCTCTGTGAGCGCTCATGTTCCACCTAATCATGAGGAGGAGCTTCTTTACTTTGAGAGTGTCAGAGCACTGGAATGGGCTGCCCAGAGAGGTGGTGGAGGCTCCTTCTCTGGAGACATTCAAAACCCACCTGGACACGTTCCTGTACAACCTGCTCTGAATGGACTGGCTTTGGCAGGGGGTTGGACTAGATGATCTCCAGAGGATCCTTCCATTCTGTGATTCTGTGAATGGAGCAAATAATGAAATTACCTGACCCTGGGTGTTACAGCAATAAGTATAAGCAAGGGCCTCTCTGCTCACCATTCATTGGTATAATCAGGTTTTATCACTCTGAGAGTGAAGAGTTTCTGAATGATACACTGTTAATTTCAGAGTTCAGTTAGTTAGAACAGGCCCAGCTAAAAAGAAAAATCACTGAAGAGAAAATTAGTTCTGTTTTACCTCAAACTGGGACAAGGACAATTACTTGTTTTGGTTTACATTCTCCTCATACCCTGAGTGAAGACTTTCAATTCTAGACATTCTCAAAAGAATCATAGAATCATTTAGGTTGGAAAAGACACTTGGGATCATTGAGTCTGACCATCAACCCTACTCTACAAAGTTCTCCCCTACACCATATCCCCCAACACCACATCTAACACTGATTCATAGGGTATTTTTCTATAAAAGCATAAATAATAACAACAGTTAGGCCTATTTTTTCTGCTTTTATCCTGCAAAAAGCCAGTTTCAAAGTTTATCTGCTTTGGATTTTGACTCTCCCATTGTACTTCAGCTGACTAAACAGATGCAAGTCAGGAGGCAGCCTGAGTTTCAGTCTGTCAGGTATTCCCAACACCAGTATACACTTGTTTCTAGGAGAACTATGGATGACTCCAAGTCGAGAGAGAGTCAGTCCACTGGGGACACTAAATAAGAAAACAATATCTCCCCTTTCTTTTAAGCTCTGTAGTTCGGGCTGAACTACAGATTGTCTGAGCTGCTTGTTGACATTCTGACGCAATGCTTTCTCAGGACATATCAAAATAACATTTCCAGGCATAGTTTTGTGATACTGCTCCAGCACACTGCTGCCCTACCTCCATATGCATTGCATTTCCCTTCCTCACTTCATATCACAGATGCAGACCGACATCAGAAGCTCAAAGAAAATCAAAGCAGCAAAGCCTGATCAGTCAGAGCTGGAAGAAATCAATTTTGATCTGAAGAATAATACACTTCGGTGTTATTTGGAGGATGGTGCCCAAAGTAAGGAAAATCTAATTTGAAAATGATAATGTCTGTAAAAAGCACTCCAGCGACAAAATGCAAAGATTATCTCTGAAACAACAATATTTTTTTTTCCTTTTCTTTTTTCTTCTTTATTAATGGTTAGTTTCTATTAGAAACTGAATAACCTAACTATAATCATGTTGTTTCCTGGAGGAAGAGGTAATACTATCTTGTGACTCAGATAGTAATTATCAGGTTATTGGACTTGCCTTATGAAAAAACAATTACAAGTTGGCTGTTGTAATTATTTATTTCTAGAGACCACAGATGTTTAATGATTTTAAAAATATAACTGCTTGGCAATCAACACTATAAAACAACCCTTTTCCAGATTCTGGACCAAATTATCTTTTCAAGTAAAGAAAATAGAAGTTCCTCATTGTCAGGAATCCTGTATACTATTCAAGAACTCATGGAGAACTCTTTGTCCTCCTCCTGACTCTCAGATTCCTTAATAAAAACAACGATGGAAGTGAGGGTAACAGAGCCTTGTACTGCTCTCTTGTCAAGTCCTCATCATATAAGCCTTCACAAAATGAAAACATGAACATTGTACCTTAATGTTTTTATCTTTGATAATAAATCCATGTAAGCCTAAGAAGGTAAAAAAATACTACTGAAAATCTGCATTAGCATCAAATTGAAGTGGTTCGGTGTTGTTTGTTTAAGGCTTTGGTAATCCATGAAAATTTAATAACTACATCAGGAAGAGTTTAATATTTTCAGTACAAATGAAATTAAATATCACACCTTTTTCTTAAATAGGAAACATTATGGAGGGAAACACTGATATCCCCCAGGCAGGGGATGCATATATTTAAATGAACCTTTTTAAAGCAAAAGCATACTTCAAATGGTCCACAGGTTTGACAATGCCTTCAAGTGTCAGCTTTTGTGACATGGAAAAGAAAATATTTTCCAGGAGGGAATCAGTGTATTGTAGAAAAAAATCTAGTTTTTGATCACAATCAGAATGTTCTATCCTGTCTTCTATGTTCACTGTGACTGCTACAGCATGTTTTACTTTGTGTAAATTCTTACAGCTGCATTATTTTCTGTCAAACATTTAGGAAGATGCTTAATTTTTGACTTGCAGCTCAGCTTTGTATCATGTTTTGCTGTAGTCTACTTGATGACAACTTTGGCGTGCTTCCTTAATACTGACAGTACCTTCAGGTGCTTTAGAAATTGAATCTGTGTTCAACGTGATGCCTTAAAGCAAGTTACAATAGCAACAACTCAAAATAACTAGAACAATGTACAGAATATCAAGATAATGTTCATTTGTTTTTACTGGGTGAATTGACTTAAAAAGATTAGTATTAGACAGCTTTGGCTCTCAAGAGAGTTGTTAGGACTTGTTTGCAATAAAACTGTGAAAGCAATAAGCCTCTGCAATGCCTTTTATAAAGCCTAGTTTAGTACTACCTGAAGTTAACATTGGGTTCACTTCTGCTTGCCGAGGGTTTTACCCTTGTGAAGAAATCTACAGATCAAGTTTTTACTACAAAATCTAAAAGGAGAATCAAAGTACTATTATTTTTTTTTTTTAATTAGAGATGGGTATGGATAAATAGAATCTGGGAATTAAGGGGAAAATAATATAAGTATTGAGGAAGATGGAAAAAAATTCGGCTTGTTTTATGAATTTCCTTAAGGGTGCATAGAGTTCCTGTATTATTAAATTTGAGGTGGGTGCCTCCTCAGGAAGCTCTGCATTCGAGTTACAGTGACTGTGTTAGGATTTCTAAATTCCCTCTGGAGGTTCATGCCGTTCTCTTTTAAGTATTAGAGGAGTGGAGAATTCCATATTGGGAAATTTACTTTGGTGACATGAAAATCCTCTTTCCTCTCTCTTATTGCACTGCAGGGTTGCCGGGTCCTTGGTTTAAGTTAGAGCACATTAGGGGTTGCCAGCATCAGTCAGCCTAAAGGTTTACCCCCGTGCTGACCCTTAGCCAAGAGCTGTGCTCTGTAATTTTTTTGTCTCAGAACATCCGATATGCACAAAAGTCCTATCTGGCAGCCATATTATTGTTCTAAGTCCACTCTCTTTTACTAAATGTACAGAAAACAGCTTTTGTCAGTCATCCAGAGGGATGACCATAATTTATAACTGTGTGGACGGCTCTTAATTATTTCTGATTTGATTCATATTTTATGGTGCTTGTTGGTACGCTGTAAATAGCAATTTGTACACTGGAAAATGAAGCAGAAGCGACTTCTGGAGTGTGTGCAGAACAGTGGCAGCAGTGAGTGTAGATCCAGCTGCAAAACATTTGTGTCACTTGTGCAGCTTTACCCTGTAGAGCACAACAGAAACTCACACCAGGCAAAACACACGAGACGAGAGGTGAGGCCTCTGCTGCACTCGGGCAGGGACAGCATCCTAACCAAAATGTGACCTTATCATAACAAAGAAACATAGCCAAAACGGTTGAATCCCTCACATTTCCACATGGAAGTATGGTGGGATACGAATTTCTAAGAAAGCCTGAAGATGATTTCAGGGACCTGAAAGGGAGTCCATTTTTCCCAACTACATTGTGCAGTCTAACAAACAATGTTATCTCTCAGCTGGTCTCTTGATGTACAGTCTTAGGTAATTCTATAGGACATACATTGTGATCATTACAAAACATTGCAGCAGATCCTCCTGTCATGCAAATCAGGATGACAGAATTTTAGCATAGCACCATTTTATCCTGTCCGTGATCATGGCCGCTAAACTTTTTTAAAACAGGCAACTAATTTTTCTTCTGCCTCCTGAAATGACCTACACCTTCTGTGGTTATAAATTAATTATATTCCTTTCTTTCTTTCATTATAAACTCTGTGCTACATATTTAAATATCCTGTGGTTGTCTTATAACATCTTCTTTTATTTAACTTTGAATTTCCTCATCCTTATTGATGTTCGTCTTTTATTTATTCACTTGAGTTCAATGTTCTCTGTGAGGTGCTGGATCTTCAAAAGAAATCTTCAATCACAACAGAGTTCAATCAAACCACATTTCTGCAAGTTGCCTGCCCATGTTAAAATTAAAACATTATATGTATCATCTGTGGATGTGAAATGGAATCAGAATGATTATGAAACTCATTTTAGAAGTTGAAAGCAGAAAGCTTTTTCCATTAATAGTTTTCCTTTAAAATTATGGTAACTTCAAAACACCTGCTAACCATGTATCTAAATTGATTTCTTATACTTCACTTTTCTGCACTTCACATGCACCTGAGAACATCCCAACAAAAAGCTCAAGAGAGACAACACTAAGAGCCTGCTAAGAGACCACATTAACCCTTTGTCTGGCAAAGCTGCCAGATGAAGCATTTCTCTTTTGTCTGGGAATCCCCAAGGATTTCTTTTAAAAGATTATGTTCTCTTACTTCAGTGTCTACAGAGTTTCAGTACTGGAAACATGTTTAACATTGGAAATTTAAGAAGCCTTAGCATTTCTATGCTGCATCGCAGCTAAATCCATCAGTGACTCCAGGCCACAGTCCGATAATGGATGAATCACATCCTTGTTTGTGAACTTGCATGGAAACTGAAACCTGCTCCTGAGCTTGAAAAGCTTGTTTTGTTTTGATCTTTTCCACCAAAGGTTAGACCAGTCGATCTTTGAATGTCCTTTCCATCTTGGGCTATATGACTATAGGGCTGGAGCACATAATGCAAAAAGAGACCAAAAGAGTTAGTTTTGTGCAACCTGAGGAAGCTAATTGCTGTTTTCAAGTACATCACAGTTTTAGAGAGGACAGACTCTTCCTGGAAGTGGACAGAGAAAGGATAAGAGGTAATAGTCAGAAGCTGCAGCAAGGGAAATTCTGCCTAAATTTCAGAAAAGGAGTTTTCCTGGTGAAATTGATCTAAACTGAGGCAGGATGCCTAGAGAGGCTTTGAAACCTTTACCCTTGAGTATATTCAGAAACTGACTGGACAAAGGTCTGAGCAACCTGATCTAGCTTTAAAGTTGGCTTTGAGCAATGGGTTCATCTTCAAGGGTACTTTCCAACCTGAATTATTCTATTGTTCTATGAGTTTCTGGGTGTGAATGACCAAGTAATAGGTGTTTCATGTGTACTTCCAATATTTTGTGGTCTGAGACAACTTACTAACTGGTCACTACTCTGCATAGACATGACTATGCCATACTAGACCAGAGCAGCTCAGACTCAGAGATGCTATTTCTGTTTCAGATTTATCCCATTATCTCAGTCCCCAGTTCTCTAATAAAAATGGGATGATTTTATCTTTTGCCATCATCCCACAACTCTAAACAGATAATCAAGTGCACACAGGCCCATCCCCAGGCAGCTCCTGAAGTTAATAGAAATTAAGAGAACCTGGGGACAAAAGTTTAAGCAGCTCATTAAGTTCCCAATTTCTTTACCCAATGATAATGATTGTAAAGGGAAGACTAATCAAGCTAATGATTGATTACCTGCCACAGAATGCTTCAACAGTTTTACAGGTCAGTTCTTGTAGTCTGTAGACTTTCAGCAGTATATACATTGAATTGTGGGTTTTTTGAAGTTATTTACCACAACTTTTTTTTTGCTGTTGTTGTTGGTTGGTTGGTTTTGTTTTATTTGTGTTTTCTTTTTTTTTCCTTTCCCAGAATGTAGCAAACATATAGAAAGCCTTAAAACTGCAGACAAAGTAGCAAGAGAAAAGAAGTCTATTTTCTATTTTTTGGCATGAGTACCAAGAAATCACTGTGAGTGAAATTTATTGTTCTCTGATGGGTGTTCTCCAGACAATAAAGGGAATAGTTTCTATTCTGAAATCAATGTTTGCAATTTTCTGCTTCTTCTTCAAATATAAAGAACACATTTTTTTAATTCACAAACCAATTACTAGTTATTCCTTCAAATTTGTTCATCCACTGGCACTTGCAAATAGCTCTTTGTTTTTGTTTGTTAGATTAATTTAAATGAGAGTAGCTGTTTCATTTCAAGAATTTAAGTTGCAGGTTGTCTTTCTTGGGATAGAAGAAAAACTCAATAAATTGTCATGACAAAATATTTTCCATAAACAACTGCTGATGACAGGTTATGTATTAGAATTGTGCTTGCTCTTATTTACATTTTTTTAGAGAAGATCCTTAGGGTGCATAAAATGGTTTAAATAGATCTGTACTAATTTAGAATAGTTGAAAAACTGGTCTATTTAGAGAACAATAGCTGAAACTAGAATGCACTTTTCACCCTTTTCCTGCTGATCATTGCCTTTAATAAAGTTATTTCCACATTTCAGCTTTTCTAAAACCTCCCTCACCCTCATAGGTCCTTTCAAGACAGTAAAAGATAATTTTCCAGTTTCTGTATTCTCATGGTCTTTGTTATTCGAACAGCTCATATGTTTGAGCAAATGGTGTGGTGGTGCAGACCCCCTTGGGCCACATTGTCAGGACCAGCCAACATTGTGTTCTTGTCTCGGCTACAAGTGCAGTGAGTTTAGTGGCTTTTTTTTTTAATCTTGGTTGCAGGTGCAGTGAGTTTAGATAATTGGGTATTTTCTTGTACCAGTTACAAGTACAGTGAATTAGGATGATTAGGCATTCCCTAACGTGTCTGAAACTCTTGTTACCTGGGAAACATACCTGATAACTCCTGCTACCTGGATTGTAGCCTGCTCTGGGAGGTACCAGAATTATCTGACAATACTGACCAAAGTCAGTCATCTCTTGATCCTGTAAGTAGTGATCCTGGGACTCTGAGCTCTCTGGAATTCCACAGGGTTGTGATCCAGTATCTCCCCCTGAGTTGGGATGCTTCTTAGGGTAGATTTAATGAGGATATTGAAGTGTAAAGTTTTTTGACAATATTAAGATGTAGATTTTGAGAGGATTTCACAAGTAGATTTTGCAAGGATTTCAGAGATCATCTGCAGACAAATGCCAATGAAAGAAAGGAGTGAGTAATTCACTACTACTGAATTTCTCAAGGTTTCACTCGAGAGGTCATTGTCGTCCTGTACTGGTGAAGCTGTACCTTGAATACCGTGTTCAGTTTTGTGCCCCTCACTACAAGAAAGACATTGAGGTGCTGAAGCATGCTCAGAGAAGGACAATGGAGTTGGTGAGGGGTCTGGAGAACAAGTCTTATGATGAGTGGCTGAGGAGCTGGGGTTGTTCAGTCTGGAGAAAAGGAGGCTGAGGGGAGACCTTATTGCTCTTTACAAGTCCCTGAAAAGAGGGTGTAGAGAGTCTCTTTTCCCAGGTCACAGGCAATAAGACAAGAGGAAATGGTCTCAAGTTGTACTAGGAGAGGTTTAGATTAGATGTTAGGAAATATTTCTAACTGTAAGGGTTATCAAGCCTTGGAATGAGCTGCCCAGGGAAGTAGTTGAGTCACCATCCCTGGAGGTATTTAAAAGACATGTAGATGTGGTGCTTAGAGACATGGCTTAGTAGTGGACTTGGCAGTGGTAGGTTTACAGTTGGAATTGATCCTGAAGTTCTTTTCCAGCCTAAATGATTCTATGTTTCTGTCACTGATGAAAAAGGAATCAAGCTGCCACTGCCAAAATATAAATAGTACATAATAAATATAAACATGGATAGTGCACGTCTGTAGTCTTTCCCTAAACAGGCCCCAGAAGAGGGAAAAGGAAAGGAAGAATTTATATAGAAAAGGTCTGTTCAGCCTTACAGTTCAGGCTCAAATTTGCAAAGGGAAAATATCTATAGTGCTTAAATCAATCACACATTATATATGGTAGCTCTTATCAAAAATTCTCAGGGCAATGCCATTAACTGTCCATCAGCATCTTAAGTGAACTTCAACATCCTTTAACTCCTCACTTGGTAGAATAGTGTATGACAACATGCTTTTTTTCAATGCAGAGTTTACAAAAATTATGAGTTTTATCATATTTGAACAATTTATTCCAGACACCTCAGCAAGGAAACAGCCCTTTAGAATGTTACTGAATACTAGATTAACATTTACATATTTTTCAAATTTCAAGGTCTAGTATATATTTTACAACAAAACTGGTTTACTTATTTGTGGGATTTTGGACTCTGGGATTTGATCCACTCTTTGCTCATGCTAAGTTGCTTGCATTGGCAAGAATAACTCTTGATTTACACAACAGTAAGGAATAGGAACATCAGATCCATAGATCAAAGTCCTAGGTCCTGGCTTCCTTCAAGCTTAAGTTAACTATTGAGTTGAATAGATCCAATTATGCAGTGAATAAAGTTGTTGAATTGCTAGCTTCTATACTAAATGATAATGAATTTTGAAAATGTATTTTGGCGTTGTTGCCATGAAACAGTATTTCAGTACAATAAATGAGATTGTTGCCTCTTTCTCAGTGGAACTGTCATCACAGTGATATTGAAATGTACAGCTGCAGACAGAGTAGGACTGACAAAATTCAAATCTCATTGAATTTTCAAATCTCATTAGAAAACTCTGACACTCGGAAAACATCAGATGATTTAATGTAAAATCTGTAGTTAATAAAAACATTGAATGTATTATTTCAATCTTGAAATAAAAGAAATGCCATTTACTCATTAATATTTTAAATTACCACCCTATCCCTGCTAAAAGAAATCCCTGGGGTCCCTATTTAATGAATCTTATAAGATAATGCTGCATGATAAAGAATTTAGAAAGCTTCTCTTCTCCCTCCTTCTCTTCTTAACAGATATAACATTGGACATTGACAAAAATTCCAGTCTAATTCAAGCAGTTCATTATAATATCACGCATTTTACAATATCAATGAATATCAGTGAAGAATATAAAAATTAAACCTGATTGGTTTTATGTTTCCTGTTCTATTTGTCTTTGTACCTCCATTGTGCAAAACTTGTATTCTTTTTATTTTACTTTTTATTTTGCTATTCATGAACAAGTAGCAATGAAAATACATATTCAACAGACTGTGTGAATAAGAATTTAGTTTCATGTACGGTTGCTTCAGAGGATAAACTGGCAATGGAATTGTATCATGTTTTTAAGGGAAACCAGCAAATTTCCCATTTTAAAGAGATAAAAAGAGGAAAGATAATTGTGGTGGTATAGATTTGCTTAAAGTTTTTCTATTCGTTTGCTTATAATGCAGATGTCGGAACTCAACAAAACCAACCAAAGATGTGAAATGAAAGAAAAAATTGAGTTCTTTCTCAAAGATTTTTACTAATCAGAAAGGTCAATATGAACAAATTAAAATTCCTGCTCAATACAAACTTCAATCAAAGTGTACATACAGTACAAAAAAATATTAATGAAACTGTCAACATAAACAGAATTGAAATAGTCTTTTTTTTTTTCTCTAGATCCTAGGGTATAAAGACTTTGCATTTCTCTTTACCTTCCAGCAATCCACAGACAGTAGTTATCAGCCTTTGCTGATAATTTCCTCAGTGTGTATTATTTGCACGATGTGAACAAGTTTTGGTGGGTTTTTTGACATTTCATCTTCAGAATCCTTATTTTTCCTCTTTTTTTTTTTCTTTTTTAATTAAAAGGCATTTAGGTTAATATAATTGCAGAAATGGTGTGTGAAAAAAGATATGTTATGCCTGTTACATCTCCTCATTCTTTCAGTGTTACTCCCAAAGTGTAGTATGTTTTAATTGGACTCATTCCCTAGGGTACAATGTATTAGTTTGGATTTTGTTCAGTGCAGTTCTGAAATGTTTTGAGAAACAGAATTCACACCTCATTCACATGAGGAGGAGTTGAGGTGTGGGCACTCAGGAAAGAAAAGATCTTTTGATTTCCACTGGAATTGTTGAGACTTCAATCCAACACTCTCATCATAGATCTTCGTTTTACCTAGCTGTCCTGGATTGAGAGACACAGGACTAAGTTTTCTTCTAATACTGGGGAAATGGCACTTTTAGAAGACTCAGGATTATTAAGTTTGCTGCTCTCTCCCTTGATGGCAGCGGGTCCAGAGAACTCCTTGCCCCGGTGCTGGAGCCCTGAGGCCTTCCCTTCCTCCTGAAGCCATTGCGCTGGCAGTGTCCGCCATTTGCTGTCCCTGCTGGGAGGGCACAGCTTCCTGCTGACAGAATGGCCTGAGGATAATCCCTCTGTGTCTTAGAGCAGTGTCGGGATGAATACTGGTTCTTTAGTATTATTGTTAATTATTTGGTCTTAGTCTATTAAATCCATTTATATTTCAACCCTCGTGTTTCTTTGTGTTATCGATTCCCCTTTCCAGTGGGGAGGGGTCATTGGGTCACAGAATAATTGTCTAAGTGAGTATAGATTGTTATGAGTTTTCTCAAACCATAACACTAACCCAGAATAGCAGAGAACTAGGGTGTGCATTTATTTGTATTAGCATTTCGGTTTGGATCAGAGGGGCCACTGAGGCCAAGCTAGGATGCCAGCCTCTTCATGAGCATGGGTCAGCATCAGACCTGCTGAGAGGACCCAGGGTCAGCCATGACCCTGGCATGGGTCTTCTGCAGCAGAGGAGCACAATTTTTCCAGCAATTACTCATGTGGCCATGCCACCTACCTTCATCTTGAGGATTCCTCAACAGACAGAGACTTTGGGTTACTGAATAAAGCATGGGTGAATTTTTCAGAGAGATATACCATGAATGGGTGATGATAGTCCCTTGCCTAATGTCAAGGTGGCATTCCATAGGGCAATGGACCTGGGCTTCTCAAAAAATATTTTATTAAAGTGTTAAATTATTAAGCAGACATCCATCACTTAACAGGAAAATGATTGGTACAAAATGTTTGATTCTGGCAAACAAGTGTTTGGCATCTTATCTTTCCAATCTAAATTGGATCACATAACCATCTTTTCCTCGGTAAAGATGCTTTTCATTAGACTATGGTTATGTTCTTACATCAAAACTAAGGCTAAGTTAGTTTTAGTTAGTTAGTATAACTAAGTTATAACTATAACTAAGGTTATATCCTGAGATTAATGACTCATCTGAAAGCTCATAAAATTAGTTGCAGTTTGACAGAATAATGCAGATTGCATGTGGTTTTGTTGTTTATAGTTGTCTTTGTTGTTCTTTTCTTCTTTTATATTCCTTTGAAGTAATGTCTTTGCAAGGTTCTGAGTTAAAAGCTGATCTGTACTCATTTTTGCTATCTTTTTCTGTGAAGAACTGACAGATGCCTTAATAAAGAATGGACAGCTGGTTTATAGACAAAGAGACACAATCAATTTAGGCTACAGTTTAAAAGTACATAAAACAGCTGTACCCTGCTAATGAATTTTAATAGTTTTGCATCTTGTGCATCATACCATTTGAAATATCCATAATTAAATGTGCATTTTGTTAATGAAATCTTCCCCTTGAATCATTAAATGGAGTAACTTGTACTTTTTCTGAAAACTTCTACGTACATGTTTAGATAACTACTTTGTTTTGGCTTGGGTGGTTGTTTTTATATTGTGTTTTTAAAAAGTTGTTTCAACTTTCAAAATATAATTATTCTGTATTGATTTGCCTGACATACAAAATGACTTCTTTTCACTTCTGTCACTGTGTAGCAGTTGTTAGCTGTTTTCCATTCTAATGTTGCCTTTGATTTCCAGAGCAGCAGTAACTTTGTGAATCACAAAAAGGCAGTATAATAATTGAAATACATGGAGAACATACTGGGAAGAATGGATGCTAAAAACCTTCATTTTCTGTTTGCATTAATAAAAATGTGACGGTGTGAAATAGACAGGAATCTTTAAGCTAATCAAACAGATCATCTTGGGTACTATATTAAAAAGGATGTTTATAGTCTACACTGAAAGCTGTTCTGCAGTGAACTTGGATTCCAAAATTTCCTCTTACATATAGAATGAGTGAGTTTGGCACCATCAGGGAGAAACACATATAGACTATATCTTGACTGTATGTCATATGCATGATTGCAGCAAAGGTAGAGGTAGACAAATTGGCACTAGAAAGCAGTTAATGGTTGTGACATAGCGGCCACAATCTTTTGGCAGAGACAGTTCAGGTTGTCCCATACCTTGAAGGCTGAAAGAGTTATGTCCCTATCATGGATGTCATTGCTAGATAAAGCATGTTCAGGTAACCTAGGACTCCATACTCGATACTAAGTAGAAATAAATATAGAGGTGACCATCCTTTAACCATAATGACCCAGCTGGGTGAAAAACTGGATAGCAACTGTGTTTGGACCAACTGTTCTTCCTGATTATAGTCATTTCTTAATCAACTGCTGAACTGGATGTCCATTTCTCTTTCAGTGCCACCTGGAAAGTGTAGCAAGCAATTTGCTTGCAGTCCTAAGTTATCCCTTTTTTTTCCCTTGTGTCCCTGTCTGTCTCTCTATGCCATCCCTATCGTCTCTTTATACATCAGTCCCCTCCAACGGTGGTTTAGGACCCACATATACCCTTTCCCCTCTTTACAGAGACCACCTTCAGGCAGCATAGTCTTTCACCTTGGGAGGTCCAGCATTTGGTCTCTACTCATCTCAGTTGTAGCAGTCTGTCAAGTATCCCAACAGAATTTGGTTAGATCTAACAATCAGAACTTTAAAGTCCACTCAAGAAACAAACAAACTGACTGACTAACTAACTAAATAATTAACTAACTTCCAGTTTTTATACTGTTTATCTCCAGATAAAGATACATTACTTCTGAAATTCATTTGGAAATGTATGAAAGCAATTAATTTAATTTTGAAACTAAGAAGAATGGATGATTGTAACTGAGTCTGCTATATGAAAAATGGAATTTCATGACTGGACCACTGCTTGGAAGTAGAGTGGATAAGCATGTTGTGATCATTATAGTTTCTCATTAGCTGGGAATGTAATGACTCCAAAATTACTAAAATTACTGGCAAATGTCACTCTGTCATCTTCAGTTTTCAAGTCTGTTTCAGCAAACTTGTCTGACTTTCACCCAGCAATTTCAGACGGTCTAATTACTGGTATTAATTAAATTATTATTTATTATGTTATTAATTAAATAACTTCCTGACAAATTTTACCTTACTTCAAAAGAAAGGGCAGAAGTGCCTCATGTTGGCACAGGTAGTAACACTGAAAATTCTATGCATGCTGAATATTGATGATTAGCTTTGATGAATTCTTAAATTTCACAAAGTTTATTGCTGCCTTATAATTCCTACATTTCTTCATAACTTATAAATGATCTTTCAAGTCTCTGGTGCTAGCTGTTATGAAAACAGAGGGAATTAGCCTATTAAGAACAATTTAACTCTTATCAGCTTAAAAGGTATTAAATGTACCAGACAACTGAGGAAAGCAGAGTGATTGACATTAGACTTCTAGAAATCAGTCTCAAGATTAAATCTTTTGTTACTGTCACTTTTTTTTTTTTTCTGACATGTCTCCATGACTACAAAGAAATTGAAGTGTCCTGTTTTTCAAGGACCTTTCCCTTTATCCTCAAGTAGAATGGATTTTCCCAAATCTTCAGGTCTTTCCACCGGTGACATATTCCCTATAAAAAAATAATTCCTTATATGTAAATTCTGGTGAGATAAGCAAACAGGTTTTCTAATAAATCATCCATTGTACCTTATCATCCCAGAGAAAAGTCAGAAAATGTGGTAGGAAAGGTACGTATACTATTTTCCTATTTCCTTCCATTCTCTGAAGGTTCCTAATTATAAAGATTTTGAAAGCAAAGTTTCATTGATTGTGTGATTTGGCAAGATGTGAAATGTGCCAGCTGTGTGCTAACTTGTCAATAACTGTTTTATATCCATCAAATATCAGCTCTCCTCAGGAAGAGCTTCCAGGCTGTGGTTCCTATATAAACAAAACCATCTCTGTATAGCTCCAAGTCCTTTAAGATTAACATTTAAGAGTCGATTTCTTTGTTGACTAGCTATACAGAGCTCCTTATGTGATGTTAATTCAGAGTATTAGTGAACTTAGTTTTTGGAGGTATCCAGCTGTTCCCAGGCGTTTAACTAGGGCAGTGAATCATACTTAAGTGGTACTTGAGTGTCTGGTTTGTTAGTCTCTTCCTCCTGCCCTGCAGGTAGGTTTTGACCTTAGGTGCCCAGTACAGAGTTTCAGTCTCTGCTCTTGGTAAGGAAGCCTTTTATCTCTGTACCATAGCTAAGATTATTATGCTGAAACCCAAAGAAACACACTGGATATAGTTTAGAACAGTTATGTTGTAGGTATGCATTGAAAATGTGAACCAGAAAGTTGAACTGAGCAATGTTTAATGAATATCTTAATAAATATCATGTTAAATACTGCAATTAATATGTTTAAGCAAGATAATTTTAAAGCTGGCTTTTAATGAACAGGAAAAATCACAGATTTATTATCAAAAAAATGGAACAATTAATTTGCATTAGCTATTGAACTAACAATCATATATATATATGTTTCTGATTTTATCCAAACACAGTCATGTGCTTCAGATGTGACAACAGTGAAAGAATAAGAAAAATAAGTGCCTGCTGAGAAATGGGTGAAAGCATTGGCTCTATCAGATGTAGGGGAAACTTCTAGCATCTTCTCACAGAAGCCACCCCTGTAGCCCCCCAGTTACCAAACCTTGCCACTAAAATCCAATACAATACAGAAACATTTTTCTTGGTTTAGTTCTGAATAAATTTTATGGCTCAGTGTACTGAATCAACCCACGATGCCAAGACTATACAATGTAAGAATATTAAAACTGTTTACTTAGTTGTTTAAGTGAAAGGATAGTGGCTTGTAAATCTAAGCAAATTATTGTTCCTTCCATTTCTGCTCTCTGCAAGAAACAAGAGAGTATCTTCTGGGGGTAATTTCCTTGCTTGTAAATTAGAAGGTGGAAATGCAGCTGATTCTCCAAAAATAAAATGCAGGGGAACCATACTAGGTCTACAGGTCCCAAGTAAATGTAATGCAGCACAGAGGTGGGCATTTGTAGAGAGTGTGGGCTGTTTTAAAGGGTACTGTGAAAATAGGGGTTGCAGAGAGTTTCAACCATATAAAGATAAGAATAATAGGCTGGAGTCTCAAGGCACAGAAAAGAAAGAAGCTTGAAGCAACATAAACATACTTAAGTCCTCAAAGTAAACCAAGTACTCAGTTTTTATTCCATTCTAGAGTAGGCACCTGAAGATCTAGGCAAAACTGACATCAGGATCAGAAAGGTAAGTTAGTTTTGGGTTGTTGTTTTTTTTTTTCCTTTCCATCTGCATTTGTGGAAGATAAGGAAATTAGCTGTGCACTGTGAAACTGTGATAGATCCTATCTGCTGTCTTATCTGTAATATCTCCATCAATGTGCTCATCATTGTGCCTTAGAACATATACCCTCAAGGTATGAAATTTGTTTTTTCTTTTGTTTCCACAGAGTGCCAGAAATGATGCCTTAGTCCTGGACAGGATATGATGTGCTGTAGGCTACTGATACAATCTGGGCCTGTGGAGACTCAGATTGTATGGAGGCTTCAGTTTCTTGGAGGAATTCCAGAGCATGAAGTTCAACCTGTGGAAGCTCCAATGAACTCTGAGCTTGTACTGAAAAGTGGCTTGAATTTGTTGGGGTGGTTTTGAATTGTTCTCAGCCTGAATTTCAAGTTAAGAGGATACTTGATACACTCGGTACAGGGAAATGCAGTTGTGATGACTCTGAAGAGCAAAGAGGTTGGGGAATCCCACCCTGTGACGAAACGGGGAGAAAGGACTTCACTGCGAGGTTCAAATTAATTTATTTGGACTTCACTC
>BJBW01007521.1:0-14319 GCA_004320125.1 Scolopax mira | reverse complement strand
ATTGAAGCCATTACCCCTCGTCCTATCACTACATAACCATGTAAAAAGTCCCTCTCCAGCTTTCTTGTAGGCCCCCTGTATTTTTAAACTCCAGTAAGCCTCATTTTAGGATCACATGATGTAAATCAATACATGCTTTTTGAGTAAAATATTACTGGCTCAGTAATATTGGCTTCTTTAGAATTATAAAAATCCGTGCATTAACAAACTTACTCAAACTTCTTTATTAGCAAATCATTAATACAAGGCTGGAATGACTTCATTTAGCACATTTTGGGGTGCTTTAGGTAATGAAGTTAAAATCTCCTCAGATCTACTGAGGTGCTTTGTAGCAAATCCTATCTAGTGTAGTTGTAAAACATCAACTAAAAAAAATAGATTGCTGCTTTCAGGCCATTAACATCTGTGTTTAATGAGGATACTGATAAATATCTACGGACATCTTTTTGAATGCAAACATTCCTTTCACAGCTAGCATTCAGAACACAATCAAATGAAAACCACTTTTTTCCCTACCTCCTTGAATGGCAAAAATAATTAGCACAATAAGACCAGTCAATTCAATAATTTTGATTAGTAAACCAAATTGTTCATTTCATTATACTTACTGTTGAATAAATAGATGATGTACTGGACACCAAAGAGAGAGAAGAACCATGCACTAAAGGAAAGAAAATAAACACAGTGAATACAAATACAGTAACCACACAGTGGAATCATCATAGATCATCCACTGCCAAAGACCAGCCTAGTGAAAAAATACTTCCACAAATTTCATCATCTATCATAAACTTAATTGTATTATTGCACCAATAATGTAGAATTTGAAGAATGCACAGCCAGGTAATACAATCTATAAACTATTATTTGGTAAGGCTGTTTTAAGAATTTAATATTACTTGGTTTTGGGAAAATGAGGGGTGGTCAAGAAGATTAAAAAGAGAATTTTGATGAATATTTGTTCAGAAGTAAATATTTCTCTGGACAGCTTATCTTAAGAGTCTTGCCAAAGGGCTTACCTCAAGATAAAAATACCAAACAATGCACTGAAATGCAGAAGAGATTACAAAAGTAAATCTAAGTACTTCATCTTCAGTTATAGATGAGATTGAGGGGGTGGGTTGTTTTCTTTAAGCAGCAGGTCAAGACGGAGAAGTCCTGAGAAGGCCACGATACCCAGCTCCAGTACATAACCAGAGGCTCCAGGAGAAGATGTGGAGAAATCTGCCCAGGGCAGAAACCATTGCCTAATTCTGGGGCTCTGAACTGTCCTCTGAATGCAGCTGTATCTCCCTTCTGCTGACTGCATCAATCACAAGCATTGATGAGCTGAATGTTCCCTAGAGCTGTAGAGTTTTATGGTCTTTCTTTAAAGCAATGACATTTCTTTAAGAAAGCAAAGTTAATTCTCTCATAGAAAATATACTGGAGTGAAACATGGCTGCAAAATCCTCACCAGAAAAGAATCCATTTCAAACAGTTTTTGCACTTAAATATATACTCAGTAGAAGACATACATATACATTGATTCTCAATGTTATTACCGCCACCCCAGTGTTAGGATTTACATATAACATCATTTTATTTTTGATTATGCTATTAAAAAAAACCTACCTGAAGCTATTCTTTCTGCTACTGAAACATGCAAAATTACCTTTCCTTTATTTCTATTTTTAGAAACAAAATGCATTTAACTGAAACTTTCATTCAAACTTCAGGAACTTCTTACAAATCAAATGAAATTGCATTAAATCGCTTCGTCTTTCATCTAAATCCTCCAGCCAAAAAAAAAAAAAAGTTTAGAAGAGCTGCCATTTTGCTCTAATTACCTACTGCAATTCTCCTACGTTCATAATAAATGGGTTCTGCTTTCCCATTGACATTATATCCTAAGGCAAGGCTGGAAAAAGAAGTAAACAAAGTCTAAGTTGGCTTCTGGAGGAATTTAAGACAATTTAAAAAAACCACAAGAAAGTAAAAAAACCTCACACCCGTTTGCTTTTTCTGGCTAATAGTATTTTCAATTAAAATGATCTTTATAGTTAGATGCTAAAGTCTTTACTGCATTAAGAACATAAAAATAACTAGTGTGAGTCAGATCCAAGGGCTGCCTAATCGTGGACTCCATCTCTGGCTGCGATTGCAGCACATATTTAGGGAAAAGAATGCAAAAAGGAGGCAGATACCCAGTGATTTTTCCCCAGATACACCTTTGCATCTTCTGGGAATCAGCAGAGATGGAAATTCCCGAGATGGAAACTGCAGTCAGCCCATTCTTTTTCCTAGTTGCTGTGACCCCTCTACCCTTAACTTGCTTAACTGCTCTGAATCCACTGACACATTTTGTAATTTAAAAAAAGGTCTTCTTGCGTTGAGAAATATAATTCTTTGCAGTTGTTTTAGACACGCTGCTGAACCAGTCAGTAAGTTCCTCGAGTGTCTCCACATTCCCGTGATATGAGAAGTAATGGGTAACCAACTGTTTTGTAATGCACTAAATTATATATTAACACCTCCCTTCAGTCATCATTTTTCCAAGCTGAGATACCTAATCTATTTTACCTCTCTTCATGTCATAGATGCTGTGCACTTAAGCTCTCCCTGTCACTTTTCTTTTTACCTGCATTTTTCCCTTAGGAAAGATGGAAAACCCAAAGTGCAGGCCACCATTGGACTCATACAGAGAATATTATTTTCTAGTTTGCCTCTTTATACTCTTCCTTTGTACAGTTATTACTAACAGATATATAGTCAAAAAAGTACCACACCAACTGGCCAGAGAAGAAATGGATCTCCCTACCATGGATTGGGATACAAGCATTTTTGAGTTAGTATCAACTGGAAATTTTAAGATCACACTGGGACTTTAAAGGAGGAAGAAAGGCTCAAAACAAGAAAAGGGAAAGAACATAGAACTCTGGAAATCATACTCCTGCCTTGTAAAATATTGCCACTGCATTGTTTGAATGTGTCTATAATTTGAGATTTCTAATTTCAAGGACAACTAAGGAGTTAATATTTTTGCGCAATTTCTTTTTAAAGTATCTGCAGATGGCTACTTTAAGGCTATTTAATTAGAAGCCTGAAGGCAGTTATGCTCTTGATGTGATTCCTGTGTTTTGTAGTTAACATGCATCTGCACGCAGGCTACAAACCCAAATTGTTTTGGAGATATTATTTTAAAGCACTATAAATGCATATGCAAGCATGTATCATTTCTAACATATCAATGTTAGAAAAGACTAGTCTAGCCGTGATCAACTGTCCCAAGAGTAGAGAAAAAAAACAACAGGTATTGTAGTCAATACCCATTGTTCAAAATTCATATGCCAATGACAATAGATTTAATTCCTCTCTCTCTAGGCAGCACAGCTCCTGGGGATGGCTCATGGCCAGGGAAGTAGGGAAACTGGATAACCAAGAGACCACTTCGGTTTTAGGCCGTGTTTCTTCTCCCTGAAGGGATGGATAGTTTGAAGGCCTGTCCTTCCGGCACCTTCCCAGTCCTGAAACCTTTCTGATCAAAAGAAAGACGTACTGAAAGTCTGACTAACATTTCAACCTACGTGCTGTACTGTGAGGGAACATGACTCTACCTCACACTGTGGAGACCCAAAAAAAAAAAAAGCTTTTAAGAACAGATCTTGACCCCGTTGAAGTTGGTAAGAAACAAATGTCTTGTAATCTTATGTGCTAATAAATCATTCAAGAGCAGGTTGGTAAACTTCATTTAAGGCCTGGATTTACGCTACATTGACGCTAGCCGACTGTATAAAATCAATTTGTTCATTAACCGCAGATTTAATTCCTATAATACTTATTGATCTGTTCTCTCTAGGTGAAGGTGGACTAGATCCACGGGTTTGAAAGCACAGGACAACATATAAGTCATAGTCAGAGACACTTGCTCACTTATAAATTGTGATTCCCTGAGAAATAAGCTATCCCCGCCGATCATCTAAGTGTAGCACAGATGCAGTGACTTAAATTCCCTCACAGATTATATTAAGGAACTCTGTAGTAAGAGGAGGACAGTTCATCACTGAATGGAATTCAACTAAATATCTGGCAATCTTTGACTGTTCATAATCATCTAACTTTCTGAGAGAACAGCACAAACAAAGGTTAATTCCTGCAACAACACAGTTTTCATCCCTATAGCATTTTTCTAATAATTTTCAACCCCTAATGAAGATCCTCAGCCATGGGCCTCTAAAATACAATGAAATGAAGAGGAGTTAGATTGGCTAAAATAAATAATGAATTAGCCCTGAATCTTTCCAGAGCCATATCCAATACTCATTCTCTACGTCTTCCAATGGCAGGAAACTGATGGGGTAACCAGTATCTCCAGGAGGGCCCCTCATGACTCCTAAAGGCCCCTAAAAGCACCTAAGCGTGGCTCCCATGCACACCTGACTCTAGGAGACCTGCAGCAAAGGGGCACTGGTATTACTGGAGGATGAAGCAACACAGCAAAGACTTGTATGACCTGTAGTGATAAAGTACTTCATAGCCAATGAAGCTCCCAATCCTTGACAGAAAGGAGATTTAAGACTCAAAGAGCTAATGCTGATTCCTACGAATCACTCTCCCCATGCTTGACTTCTTAAAGTCACTTGACGGTTTTAATGTGTGCTCATAGCTACTCCTGCTACAGTGTAAGGTTGCTTGATCAGTAGCAACCAAACTAATTATTTAATTGTATTTGTCATTATAAATGACTTTTTCTTCTTGTATATACTGGCTTCTCCAGTTATGACTGCATATTTGATGAGGAGGGACCAATGAAGAATTAAAAACAAGAGCCTAGATGTTTTGAAGAACTACTCAGGTCCCTTCTGTGGAAGCTGTGTGATGTCCACCCAGGACATTCACCAGAAATAAAAAGTAAAGACAACTTGAATACAGATAAAATACTCAAAAAATTAACTAGGATAGAAACAACAGTCTGCCTGGCATCAATTATTTATACTACAAACAGAAGTGTGGAGGTAGAGGTTCAGGAGAACAGTCCTATTCAAGGAAACAATATGCTGTCCTAAGCATGAAATAGAGTCATTCTGAGATCACTATAAATGAAAAGCAGGGTGTGTTCAAATCATTTCTTGAACAGTGATGGCCTAGGTAGTAGGTACAACACTTATGTGCTTTCCTGGGCCTGAAGGATGATGAATATCATCAAAGTAACGATGACTAAGACTAAAGTTTATATCTAACACTGAGAGCTCCACACAGACAGAACTGTGCTCTGAACTGCTCCCTATAATGAACTGAAATGCACCTAATTTATACTTGGTTTATGTGAGAATGCCATTTTCTAATTATGTCCAGCACCTACTCTACTGACCTTCTTCAAAGCCATCGCGGAACGAGCCAGATCGGCTCATTGTTCTGCTTTTCTCATCCAGGGACATCGAGCTGTTCCTGAAGCGCGTATCACTGTAGGGATCATAAGGACCATCTGCATTGGAAAGGCTGTGGGTCCGTAACATGGTTGGATTTGATAGACTCATCTGGGCTGCAGTGGTTGGGCTTGCTGTAAAGTCAAGAATAAACACCAATTTATTTGCGTGACCACGAATTTTCATACCTAATTTTTGTGCAATTACCAAAAAAAATTTGTTTTTCTTTAAGACACAAATTTTTGATGTCGTCTTCTCCAGGCTTCATTATTTTTTCAAACTTCAATGAATTCAAATAAGAGGTATACAAAGCAAGCTAATGAATAAGAAAACTCAAGTAAATAGGTCATTTTAAACACCAGGTGATATGTCTATGCTTCTACAGACAAGCTCAGCCAACTCACTAATGCTTTGTAGGCATGAACTCATTAACCCTCATTAAATTTGGAACAGTCCTTCCTCAAAAAGGATGAAAATGCCTGAAGGAATTTAAACTAGTATTTTGCCTGTGTAGAACAGGCCTTATGAACTCTTTCTTTCAAAGCCTTCAAGGTCTCAGAAAATGACATTTTTCTATGTTTTAAAGTCACAAATTTAAGAGCTTTAGTCTCCTAGTAGCTGTAGATACCAGAACTGTTGTTTCTTTCCGCTATGAGGTCCCAAGAATTATAAAATATCAATTTTGCCTCAAAAGCCAACACTCTCCTAGCAAGTGTTTAAAGTACAAAACGTCCATGCCAGTTTCACATTTTTTTGGAAGAACTTTTGTGCTAAAATTATTCTTGCTATTTACTAAGAACTAGTTGATTTGTGGAAAAAAAAATAGGAGAACAACGAAATTGTGGTTCAACTGGCAGGTTCCTCTTGGTGCTGTCTGTTTCTATACAAACCATCAAGTGATACAGACTATTGCAGAAGATACAATAATTCAGTTTAAAGGTGCTCAACTTTTAAATCAACATTTGCTATTTAATTAAACACAGGGGCCTCTCTTCATGCCACTATCTCCAAGCCAAGCTCTTAAGAACACAGAAGAATACCTTTTTTTTTTGTTAATTGCTTGTGGCCAAATAACTTTTGAAGTTTATTAAGGTAAATAATCTTCAGTATTCTCCATAAAGAGTTAACTTTCTAAGCCAGTGACTATACTTTTTTTTTTTTACTATTAAGCTACTTACATGAACTTTCATGACAGTTTGTTAGCTGTTGGCAATGTAATTACACTGTGTGTGTATTCAGCTGAAATGTTGTTAAGTGTTGGTTTATTTAAAGCAGTTTATTTAATCTGTTCTTTTCAGAACAAAGAGAGGCTCTAAAATGTCACTGCTGCAACAAAAAACTGCACCAGAACTAAAAAATTGCCCTGTAAGCTGCTGCAAATTCACACCTCACAAGAAGTTCACAAGTATAGGCTTAACTATTTTGCCTATTATTTCTTTATTATTCTAGAAAAGACTAAGTGGTTTCTGAAAATCAAAAAGAAACAGCAAATGTCTGTTTGCCATAGTTTCTTCCAAATGCCACAACTTAAAAGGCAATATATGTATACACATACTGTTTCGGCTGATTTACATCCCTAAACAAATTGCAAAGGCATGTAAGTAATATTTAACCTTCACATCAGAGATGAGCACTACTAGCACTGTGAATCAGGTTATTTCAACTGTTGATATAGTCAACTAAAATCTCCAGTGCATTATGTATCCAGTCAATCAACTTGTTATTTCCTTAATTTGAAAAGTGTGTACTTTTATTAGTGTAACTAAGTGAAGGAATAGCTTTTTTCTGACATAAAATTCTTCTGACTTTTATATTATTTCAGACTGAGCTTTGTGCAATTTTCCAAAAAAACACTTGAAAAATACATTTATTATCTTGCTCTGATGAGACTGACACATATATTAAGTAATATGCTTGGATTTTAAAGCAATATTACTAAACAGGCGGGCAATGTCTTAAGTCCTTTAAACACACCAATGTGTGATACTAACAAATAGCTCTACTGAATAGTTCACAATTTATATGAATGCATCTGATTACTCCCAGAGAAGTATTTTCAAAGAGTTACTGCAAGTATGCCACCTTTGGGCATACGAGATAATAATGCTAATTAGTCCCACTCATTTCAATGAAAGTGCTTCCTGAGGTTGAACCTGGGACTTGGAGCTGCTGAAAGGAAATGATATTGTGTAATATGCTATTTTCAAGACACACAAGGCATTGCTATGATTATCCAAACAGACAATTATTCACCAAGCTGTGAGAAGTTAAATCTAGTTCCAGAGGGTGATGTTATGCTGGATCCAGATGAAAATGGGGAATTGCCAGCAGTATCCTGAAGTCCTCCTGCTGAATGGGACCGGAGCCATTCTTTTGCATCTTCTTGATTACGGAGCTGGGAAGATGGAGTATACCTGCAAAACCAAACGGTTTTTCCAAAATTAACTTTGACATTTTTTTAAAATTTAAAATAAAACAATCGTGAAATGTCACAAGACTTGGGAAGGGAGAGAGGGAAAGAAAGATGGAAGAACTCTCATATGAAATTTACAGATAAAAGTTATATAAATAATTCTAAATTAAGGAGCTGTTCTAAGCTGTTCCTAATTCATCGCACTTGTATTTGGAAAAAACCAAACAAATAAACTTCCTTTCCTATGGCTTCAGCAGTAACCAAACTAGTAGTAAACAAAAAGCTACAGACAGCAGTTGTGCACTGTAGAATAAAATACGGTGTGTGTTATGTATGTATGATTGAAAAATAAAACCAGAATTTGGAAATCCTTTCCTTCAGTTATGCCAAAATTCTACCACTATTTTAAAATTTTGGTGCATTGCTAAGCTTAGCTGGCTTTTTGTCATATTACAACCAAATTCAAGTCAACAAAACCATTCTTTTTAAACAAGCCGTGACCCAATAATTCATATTCCAAAGACATTAATATAAAGGTCTAGGGAGGTATATCCCATTTAGTTCAAAACTAATAGCATTAAATCATCATAAAGGAGAAAACGTTTAGCCTTTTCTGAAGGCAAAGAAAATAGTGGAAACATTGTCTCTGCCAATATCAATGACAAAACACCCGCTGGCTTCAGCTTAAGCAAAGTTTTAAATCTGCTTCTGTATATGTATATGTATAGGTGTGTTACCACCGGCGTTACGGGAAATGCGTGGTAAGGTATGGGTATCAACAGAAAGAGCAGCGGGGAAACACTTCTCTGCCAATGGATATGCCACCTGCTTTTGAGAAATAGTTACCAGCTCTCCTCCCCAAAACTAAACACTTGGAGCCTATTATTAGTTGATCTTAGCTATTTAATTGATTACATTCCCTTCAACTCAATACTCTGCAGTAAGGTATCACTTATTAAGACTATTTTAAATCAAGGGGAACACTACAATAATTAACACAGCAAAACCCTCAAACTACTTCCAAAAAAATGCATTTATTCTTCTGCTTATGCCTCAACTCTTCAGCAACAGCCCCTGACTATCTCCATCTCTTAACCTTTGCATGTTATCAGTTTATTAAGTCACTTTATTTTAACACTTAAGGGTTACTTTTTTTTCCCAGCATTAATACCTACCTCTTCGGCACTCAAATGTTTTGGTCTTATAAAAAAGAGTCTGCATTTATTAGAGACATACTCGAGAATCACAAAACCATTTTGAACAAAATGCCATTTTCAGAAAGGTTTTTAGCACTTGGCTTCATGGGATAAAGCTGCTGTGAAGAACAATGTGTACAGGACAGAAAAATCGCAGCTGCAATTTCAAGGCACCACCTCAGTGATCCGAGAAGCTGCATGAAGCCGTTCTGAAGAAGTCACTTTCTAAATTGAGCTAACTTCTGCAAATTCCCTAACACTTCCATTATTTAACTAACACACCTAACGTTGATTATCTTGCTAGAATTGCTTGTATCAATGGAAAAATCTTTGTGGTGCAGTTTTTTCATGTTATAAAAATCATGACTTTACAGATAGAAAAAACATATGAGAAGACAATTGACAAAAGTTTATTTGGGGAAATTTTTTTTGCTGTTCTCCACGAGCCCTATATTTTTAAGTACTATGAAGCAAATATTTTTTTTAAATTAATATGTCCAATCCCATCCTAAAAAGGTCAGCATGACACTGGAAATCTTTTTGATTTGTGTATCAACACCAAGGTTGTTTCACCTCAGGGGTGAAAATTATCTCAAATCATTCCATGTAATAGCCATAGAAGCTGCAAAAATATTATTTTCAAGTCAAGCCCAATGATCATTTATGAGATGCTTTTCAGCAATTCAGACAGCAAAAGCCACAGTTCTTGCTCAAGCGTAGAAGCCACTGGATGAAAAAAAGCACAGTGGTCAATGGTCTTTGAGGATAAAAGAAAGAAAGAGAGAAGGAATGAATACTGTTGCCACCTCTTGCAAACTGCAACCATCACCACCAGCCACAACAGAGACACAAAGCAAACTCCAAAGCCACAACAAAAGCTGTTAAATTGTGTGGAAACACCAATACCTGAGTCCCTTCTTAGGCAAAGTGTTCCTATCAAGATGTGGGTCGCTGCAGAAAAGTTAAAAGAAAAGAACTTCAGAGAAGAACAAAAGGAGAGGAATAAGATCAAGACGAAGAAGAAGGACTGACGGACATCCATGTGCATTGCCTTTTCAGAGGAAAGGGTGCTGGGGCCTTCCTCGGAAACATGCAAAAACCTCCTTACTCAGGTGTGGATGTGCACAAACATGCATCTGGTACCATGCCAACAAATCTCATCTGTTCCCAAAGTGGTTTGGCTATTGCTCATACCCACAATGAACAAAAATGGCTCTTTAAATGTCAAATGGATGCTTAAAAATATGCTTTTCAGCAGGCATGAAGCAGACTATTTGTGAAAACTGATGAAAATATTCATGTCCAAACCACCTTCCCATCAGCTCTTTCAGCAGACATCTTTTAGTGAATGCAGCTAATTACTGTTAGACAGCTGCAAAGTACAGCAGTAGAAGTACTGAGCCCAGACTGTTTAAATTTTCAAGTCTTAAATTCCATTAGCAAAGTAAAATGAACCTGTTAGCCATCCAAACCCCAAATATTTAAGTTTTATGTTTTAACAACTGATGAACTTGTAACTGAGCAGAGTCTGTGAATTCTTTTTAAAGAAAATATCCACATGCTTAAATGAATTAAGTTAATAACAATTCTTATAGCTGAATTACACCATGGGAGTGACTATAATTATAGGAGTGAGATAGCATGTTTAGATTTGGGTAATCTTTTCCCAACTTTAGCATTCATCTTTACAAGGATGGATATACCCATGTCTCTGCAAAACACTCATGAGCCAAACTCCAATAAAAGACTGACAACACGGAATGACACGGGGACTTCACGACAAAAAAAGACAGGCCTGAAAGGCAGTGGGAAAAGCAGCATGCCAGAGGAATCCTGAAATGCTAGTGAGAGTTTAGATAGGTAGAAAAAAAAAAGGGCAAGACTTTCAAATTGCCTTTGGCAAAAAGACGAGGTGAAGGGGAGGGGGAGGAGGGAATAGCCCCCATAAACCAAAAGATGTTCCCAGTAACAAGAGCAACACCTAAAACATGCCAACTCTGCCGTATGCCATTGTCCAGATTGATTTAGGTAGATAGATGGGGTGGTTTGAGGGGACTCTCACTGGCATGTCTTTGTGTCGGTTCACACCTGAATGATGAACACAACAGAGGACTCAACTAAGCACAGTCCACCACAAAACAATTTGTTTCACCAGGATGGGCAACAAAACCTACAGCCTTGTCCTGAGACAGCATTACCTGTCCTGTCTCCTGGGCAAAGTATTTCGGCAGAATTTGGGGCTAGCAGCAGGGGAAGAAAGAGGGCTAGAAGAATCAGTCCAACAAGACAGAAAACAAGAGAAGGAATATTAGAATGAAAAGAGGAGAGAACAGAAAGGAGTTATAATAAAGCACAAGCAGAAACCCAAACTGTCAGAACATTATATTCAGTGTTTACTCTCTCCATTGAGATGCAACTACAAAAATTTTGCTACCTGATAGAGCAGGATATAGCCGATTTCCAATGCTTACAGGAGCACTATTGCCTTCTATGAAAGGCCACTCAGAGAAGGTGCACTGCAAGTCATCATCTGGTATATCCTGGTGTGAGCTCAACGTGCCGTTAATGCAGCTCTGATGCTAGAAAGCAGTCCTGTTCTCTCCTCCCTGGCCAGTCTGTTCCCAGCTCCTCCCCTGTGTCCACAAAGACACTGATGAATCTCATCGTGTAAGGAGCTGAGGAACTGATCAGGTTGAAATACAATTCAGGTGATCATTTTCCAGTTGGATCCATCTCCTCATCGGGTTCACCAAGCATTCACACAAATCCCTGGACCAAAATGGCGGAGGGAGCAGCTGGAGATGGGATGGGGCAGCAGGGAGAGGCCGAGGAGGGATCAAGTGACTAGGGAGACAGACACTTCTCTTTTCAGCGTGACCTCCACTTTAAAAGCTTGTCAAATGTCACAGAGAAGAAGGTTTAACAAGAAACAGGCTTTGCAAAAGAAAATGATCACAACGGTAGAGGTGTCTTTTTTTCAGTATCACTATCAGATTCACTTCAGAAGGATAACACATGATGTAAAATTCAAATATTGGGTATAAGTAAAGAAAAGCTGTCACATTGGCTACCACAGCAAATTAAAAACCTCACCTGAACCCATCCTCTTGCTCTGAACTGGGCTCTTTGCCTGGAATAGCTTCTACGTGTGTTCTAGTAATACCGTTCAGTATTACCTTGTAAGACACACAGCTTGATTTCTAACTGCAGCGTTGGCTCCTGCTGCCAGGACTTCATTCAGATTTGAGATACATACAAGCTTAATGGAAACAAGAGAAAAACCTACTAACCTTTCAGATAACGTAGTCTTAACACTGTTGGTTCGGACAAAGGGAGTCAGAGAATCATCTTTAGAGGCTGGAATCAAGCCACTGGAGGAGTTATGGCTCAGCCCACCTCCACTGCTCAGAGAGATATCAATGGATTCACAGCTGGTATGAAGACTGCTGACAGACTGGTATCCAATGCCATCCTTGCTGACAGCAGAAGAGCTACTTGCGTTGGTACCCCATGTTAAACTGTTGGAAGGAGCCGAATGTGCTGAACTGGGACTAGAAGCTAGTGGAGACTGGTTCATATCTGTGGTTTTGCTATACAGAGGACTGCTGCCCCCGCTGCTCAGCATACCGCTGCCGGATGGTGAATCAAGGTTACCCTGCTGGTTCATGGTGGCATGAGGATTGGAGATGACTACCGAATTTTTCATATTTTCAGCTGTTGTGATGGGAACTTGTTTACTAGGCTTGCCACCAAAAAGTCTGTCAAAAAAGACAACATGAAAAATATATAAACCGGAATATTAAATGCAAGGATATTTTATATCTAGACCACATATCATCTTAGCTTCAGAAAATACAACATCAAGTAAAAGATCCTAGTCTGGACATACACAACTATACATTTATGAATGGCTTTGTATTCACACCCCCTTCAATAAAGTCCAGAGACAATTATGATAACTTCAAATGTATCTTAGGAGTTTCTTCTCCGAATCATCAAACACTGCTTTCACAAAGCTGAAATACAGCTTCATAGAACTAAAATACAGCCGTATTGTCTTCTGCTCCTTAAGGAAAAAATGGCGCCAGAGAAACACAGCATCGATTATTACAAAGCATGGAATATCAGAAATTGAAAGCCTGCTGTCCAGGCAAATTTTGTGCAAATCGCCAAACGCTCTGCACAGAAGCAGAGCTGGGATGTAACAGGAAGAGTATTTACTGGTATCAACTGTAGGTTTGTCTCATTTCAGGAGGCAAGATGACTGGAAGATATATTTTGGGAGCGTAGAATGAGATTTTACCTGGCTTGGCACCTGGAACCGGCTCAGTAAAAGACCAGCCACGTGCCAGAACATGTGCAAAGGAGAGGATCTGGAAGCCCAGTGGCAGGAGGATGACTGCAGTTTCTCCAATTTGCACCATTTTTGCCAAAGTGTCTTAGAACTAAACACGTTTAAGACTACATTTATCAATCATTCTAAAACTGATCCTCAGAGTTCTGAAGGAAGCGTGTCGCTTTTGACTCTGGCTTCAAACATCCACCATGAAACATTGATTCTGTTTCTGCCACTGAGCTCCTGTAACCGCATTTTGAACCTTAGTTTTCCTCACAGGTACCTATATGGATTTGCTTTTTTCTTATCAACAGTGTGGAGTATTTGTCATGAAATCTTTCAATGTGGGTATCTACTGTACTCCTCAAAGCAGAATAGCAATTCTGTACAAGAGCTCCTGAAGATCTACAGGTGGGTGCACACTAAGTAGAATTTTCTCTGCTTCTGAGTATGCCCAGGTTGTCAGTACAACACATGCACACCAAGTCACTTGGTCCAACACTTCCCAGAAACACAGGCTGTGTAATGTAGCTGGGCACCCTACAGCCCATGAGCAGTAAGTGCAGTAATGCCCAGAAGCACTGTACTTACTGCATGGGTGCTACCTGCAGATCCAATGTACCTGTGTAAGAGGCCTGGAACGCATCTCAAGTGGATGGTTGCTTTGCCACACCTGGACAAGACTGCGGCACCAGGCTAAGATGCCCATCAGCATCAATCTCATAATCCTATGCCAAGATCTTCTCAGAATCTGATGGAGGCAGACATTCACAAACCATCAGAGATCTGGCAAACTTGGTTCACCTGGACACTTCACTGATTAGGAGACACTGACTTAAACAAGTCAGTCTGAATGATAAAACCATTCCTACAGAGATTCAGAGACATTTATAGTCTAGGTTTTATTTAATGTTATTAGAGCAGATAGGAAGAATCATGGAATTGTCAGAGTTGGAAGGGACATCTAGA
>BJBW01007519.1:34204-68112 GCA_004320125.1 Scolopax mira | reverse complement strand
CCTCCTCCTTGGGATCCCCTTCTACTGCTGGGTGAGAAGGGGGAGAGTCCTCTGCTATACGTGAGACCTCAACATGATCAGCATGTTCCCTTACTCTCAGGGAGTGGGCACAACAGTCCATCTCCCTCTCGCACTCCCTGATGGCCCTCAGCCTTTCCACTTCCTCCTTCAGCTCTATCACCAGGCTGAGGAGATCATTCACCTGTTCACATCTGACACAGGTGTTGTCCTCACTACTCTCCATGGCAATGGCCAGGCCCCGACACTCCTTGCAGCCAGAGGCTTGGACACCTACATGTTTGTGTGGGACCTCTGTCTGGGTGCCCACAGCGTTCTTAACAAGAGTTTTTGACCTGGTTCTAACCATAACTGGACATCTGCAAGCAAGAGTCAACAGAACAGTCAGTTAGAATACACTTGCTAGTTGTCTATTTTAATAGAGAAACCGAACTTACCGTGTACAAAGGCAGAGGTGCAGAAACCTGCTGCACAAGTTACAGGTGCGTGAGGTGCCAAGCAGGACACCCCTTCAGGCACTGCTTTCTCCCCGGGGCTCCTTATCGGGTGTGAGGAGCCGCGGGAGGTGCTGGCTCCGCCCAGGCCAGTCAGCAGCCCGCCCAGCAGCTGTCAGCCTCCACCACGAGGAGGAGGCTTTGCCCTGCGTCTAAAAAAGCCCCCAAAAGAGCTTTTCGCCGGCCTTTTTAGCTACAGATCCCTTCACCCAGTGCAGTCTTACCTGCCCTGGAGCCAGTCTCTGCCGCAATGGCAGAGAAGTGTTCAGGATGGAGAGACCATCACACCAATACTATCATTAAACCATCTTTCCAGATCATCTGCTCTGTGGCAGCTACTTGTATATTTCTACAATAAAATTAAAGATGCTATACTATTTTGTTTCTGTTCTCTTTTGCTTGTTTTCTTATTTTACCCACACTTCTTATCCAAGCACACAGGAATGCTCATCAGTTTTTGGAATAATCAGGAAACTCAGAAAGTTTGCATTTAAGTGACAGATTCTTTTCCCTCCCACAGTGCCTGTTCAAATGTAGAAACGTTCCTACAATGATCTTAAATTTGCTTCCTTTGTGGAATGGATTTTGGAACCTGAGAAAATAAGATCAGAAAAAATGAAAAACCCCCATATGTTGGGACAATCAAAACACACTGTTATTCAGTCATTCTGTTCCTCGTCTTGTATTATTAATACAGGTGAATACCTCCAGTATATCTGGTATTATGTTTCCCTTCCTTTCTTCCTGATATTTTCCTGTATTTTTATGCTCCCTCCCATTCCGCCCACTTCTTCCCTAGTCACACCCTCAATTTTTTGGGGAACTTTTCTACCATGGGTTTGTTCTGTTACCTGCTTTAGGATTCCTTGTCTGATTCTCTTCACCTCTTTTTTGCCCCTTTAGCAGATGTTTTTTTTACCTAAGCCCAAAATCTGGTTGCTTTTCCGTTCCATTTTTCATTTGTTTTCTCTCTCTCCTGCTGGCAGACATGTGGGGGATGAGCTGCTTGGCACTGAAAATGTTATGGAGCGGTTTAGTTCCCATCCCACTATGAGAACAGACTGTTCCTGTGATATTTCTTTGCAAATAGAAAGAGAACATTATGGAGTACCAAATGGCACCTTCCTGGGACTGCTCTATTTTCATGACATTCTGAAGACTCCTCAAAGATGTTTGTGGAAAAAAATTATATAGGGCTGAAAGCCCAGATTTGAGTCCTTTTGTCTTCCACACATTTACTGGTGTCATGTACCAAGTATTTGATCTATTCAACATACTTCTTTTTGGGTTATGAGTTGAAAGACAAATGTGAAAGAATAACTGGCTTGTACTCTTCCAGTATAAGTCCAGAGTTCTCAAAACACAAAATGTTCTTTCTAGAGAGAAAGAATACTTACTGTATATGTTGAACTGGAACACTATCCAAGCATACATCAGAGGCTCATTTCATATGCTGCATTTATCTGAGCTTGGTGCTACAACCATACTATTTACATGTATCTTTGCACTCAGACCACACTATGGAAAACTTCTGCCACAAAACCGGTTTTCTGTGTTGCTTTTGGTTTTGGTTAGTATGAGATTTATTTGAAAATTAAAATAAAACTCTGTACCAAAATATTTGTTCACTGTTACAAATTATTTTTCCAGCTGAAGAGATAGCCTTTACCTAGGAGGATTGCCCTACCTGCAGCTACTTTTGAGCACTTACCCTATTCTAACCTTCTGTGTTTTGGAAAAAAGGTCTTAGCTCTCTCATTAAAATATTGCTTGAGAATCTTTTCCAAAATATCCTTCCCTGAAGGAAAAAAATCAAAAGAAGGAATCTACAAACAGTATTACGTTGTCTCTGGTTTCCATGAGCAGCTTAAACCTTCTTGTTGAGATTGAAACACTGTCTTTGTAGGGCCTCCAAAAAGTTGAAGTTCTATAAGTTAAAAGCCTTTTTATTTCTAATGGATTAGAGTATTCTAAAGCCAAGGATCATTTTATTATTTGTATTGCCTTTAATCATTCAGTGGTACTTTTTTGTTCAGGATGGGGTTTGAAATACTGAGGTCTGAATTTACTTTGTTACAATAATTGGTCGAATTGGGAAATAAGGAAGGTGAATTTGTCATCTTGTATCTTATGACTAATTTAACTTGTCATATTTGTCATTTTCATATGTGCAGTTTTTGATCATTTTGAAAACAACATTGTAAGACAGCACTTTGAGACAGCTCTGTAGTTAAGAGCAAAGAAAGTCAAAACAGATTCCTTGCTTCTATCTTCTGTAGCAAATGAGTTTGGACAGACCTCGATAGATATAAGTTACAGAGAGCTGGCATTTAGAGTCTGAAATATCTTTTGTTCTCTTTGCAAATCTTGGACATGATGTTGTAACTTATGTATAGTGTTTTACCCAATTACATTTTAGTATAGAGAGTACTAGAGGGTGGGACATCATATTTATTTTGGTGGAGTATCCTACAGAAGATTCTGTATGATGTTTCTATATTTGTTATATGTCCCTTTAAACAGTTCAACTAATCAGTGAAAAGCATGAAAGATGCAATCTGCTATGGGAACAGTCTAAGATGAGGAAATAAAAAACATTTGTGTTGAATGAATAAGACAAAGATAGAGCAAAAGTAATGTTTAATTAAATTTTTAGTTAGTTATGCAAATATAATGTCATTCCCTTATTTCAATGGTTGACTTTGTGCATTGATTTAAAGAATGGTGATACAGATAGATAGCATGTCCTGAGTGACATGCTCTAGCTATGGGCAATCCTGCTTCGGCAGGAGTTGGACTAGATGATCTCTACAGTCCCTTCCAACTCTAAAAATTCAGTGAAAAGTATATGCAGTATCAAGGACCTCTATTTTTCCTCTTTGTGATTAAAAAGAGTTTGAGAATGGTCCGGTGAACTAGTATTCAATTACCAAAACAATATTTTAAGGTTGTTCACCATGTCAGAGTTCTAAATGACTACTATATTGACTAATTTAAAATATTGAGATGACAGCTAATGGGCTAAGAGCTTTTCATATCTAGAGTATTGATACAGTAGACTTCTACTTTACAGTGGATAGACATGAATATAGCTAAAAAAAGGGTTTTGCATAAGATTTCTAGTCTTGGTTTTTCTAGTGTAAAACTTTCCTCCAAAACAACAGCCATGCTCCTTTCTTCTGGCTGATATTTCTATACCAACAGTTCCTCATTTAAAAATAGAAGGGGCTTATACTAGCTCGTTTTTCATTACATGTTTTTTAATACTAGTATGTATCTTAAGGAATTTGCATTGTTTAGTATCTTTGGCCTCTACATTTTCCAGGACTTGTGAATAAATCAAATAAGGGAGATAAATTATTCATTTTGCTGGCCTTTAGGAGAGGCTGAAAATTTTCCTGGCTATTAATTTTACTATAGTTTCAATGCATTTTCTGTTAAAAAAAAAATGTTACCATCAGCTAAAGCCAAAATAAGTGCATATATTTAAGTATCCTTTGGCATAATTTTCAGAACTAAAGGTGTCATTTGCAAATGAAAGTCTCCTTTACTGTGAACCTTATGAACTGTGGCATTATGTTGAGTCTGTTGGCCTTTGTACAAGTGTTTAATCAGGTTGTTAATTTTTAAAAGTGTAATAGAAAACAACAGTTCAATGTTGGTGATTCATTCTTTTAAATATATTGCCTGTGAATGAGATAAAACATCAAAATGCTGCAGTTAAACTTATTGCTTTGATTACTTAATAATGCAGATTGCAGTCTTTAGTTGGAAGGCATTAGTCTCAAAACACAGGGGTCATATGTGTTGACTGATGCAAGAATGGGACATAGGTGCTGTCTGTAAGAATATACCATAATTCACTTTGCAGAGATGTACGCTGAAGAATATATAATATTCTCCAAAGTTAGCATGAATAGCATCTCCCAAAGCCAATGTGAAGTTACATGAAAAACAGAAGCTGTTAGGTGTATGATTTGTATGCTTTGCTGTACAGTGATAGCCAAGGACATTGCTATTGTTTAAGCTCAAACAATGAGGTCAAGTCATATCTCCCTTTCCTACTTCTGCTCTAAACTCTTTGTAGAGACATTTGTGTTCACTTGGTTTGCATTTAGAAGGCTCTTATTGTCAATGTTTCTAGGTAAACATCAAGCTTTCATTTAAGAGTGTTATAAACCCCCAAACCTAATGGCCCACCCCCTCCCCCTTTCAAACACTGAATAGTCACTGTGCCTCACAAGCACGTGCAATGACTTATATATTCCCAAGTAACTAGATTTCTTTTTTAATTCTGATTACCATCTCTGAACTTTCATAGTTTAGATCGATCACCATAAAAGCAAGAGCTGTATGTACTTCCTCCTTCAACTTGCTTAGGAGCAAGGGTTGTTTCTTCCCAGAGATCCTTGCTGATGGAATCTAACCTGATCCACAGGATCAATCCAGAACTAATAGAACCTGTCCATGTGGTTTATAGGTCAGACTTTATCAAATCTGGGGCCAAGAACATACTGTGCACACATAATACAAGACAGTTACTGCTTCTCCATTTAATGTCTTATTTGATGGAGAAAAGAAAGAAACAGTGTATCACTTCCTGAGGAGCATTATTTTCAACTAGCAAATTATAATACAGGAACATATAAAACAGTGTCACTTAAAATCCCTGAAATACCTAAAAGTTTTAGGAGTGTTTCACAGGATAGAAGGTCAAAAAGACCTCAGGGCCCAATCATAACCAATCCTTCAGCCTTTACACTCCTAGAATCCTATGGATTTAGAGGAATATAAGAATTAGACCCTGAAGTGAAAGGAGCTAATAGATTTAACCAGCTATATTGGAGCCGGTGGACAATATTATACAGAATTTAAAATCAAAAAATCATTCAAACCAAAGCCACTTCCTCTTGATGTGATTGAATTTGATACAATATGAATATATGTTACACAGAAATAATTTCAGTGCTTTTATATTTAAATATTTCTGGACTACATTTAGAAAAACAACTTAGTTCCTAATTGTATATCCTTCTTACTGTTTTATTTTTGTACTGTGCTAGACAGACAATAAATGAGTAAAAGTTCCTGACATCATAGAGTATTAGGATAGATTTTTTTTTATCTCAGTCTCCAAGGTTTGGGGTTTGATCATCACTAGAAGTTTGCTGATCCATTTTATATTTTTCAGGGATTAAAGAGAAATCTAACTCTGTTTTTATTTTTTTTATAGCTGCTTGAAAAGCAAGTAGTACTTAGCACTCTGGTACTTCAAAATGATCCAGCTCCATAACCTTCTGAAGCCTATGAAATCTATGTTCTAGCAATTGTGTATGTACTTTCCTAAAAAGAGAACCTATTTAGGAGCAGTGTACCAGTAAGCATAATGAAGTTACTGTAGAAAATTTAGAACCCTAGCAATGTTTTTTGATGCTCAGGATAACCTTTTTACCTCTTCAACAGCTTCTCAACACTCTTTGTCAGCTTGGCTGTAAGCATCCAGACATCCTGAGAAGGAGATATTTTGGTAACAGTCATCAGACTGGAGGGCAGCTGTGTTGATGGGCACTTACGCACTTCTGTCAACTGATTGCCTGCCTGATTACTACTTTTGCCACTTCTGCACCTCCAGAAGTCTGATAGGCACAAAGCTATCCTCTTACCTTTCTTCATTTCCTGTGCAATCACTATTTTTGGTGCTTTGCCTAGTTGCACTGTGTTTGACTTAGAAGTGGCTTGGCTATTGCTCAGCCATGTCATTTAACTGAGGAAAGGAGGCTGGAGTGCTCTCCAGCACTTTCTTCAGAGGATATCTCTCTCTCTCATCATTTCAGGATATGGTGTGGAGTAAAATAAAATAAAGAAATAATTCAATGCGAGACAGTAGGCATGCCTCATGCTGACAGGAGAACAGCTACAGAAGAACAACAAAGCCTCCATTATAGTACAGGAGACTAAGTTTCCCTTCACTGCTGGAAAAGCTCAGAGGTAATATTTGGGATTTCCAGCATGCAGACCAGTTTACATCTTCTACTATAACTCCACTCCAATTTGTTTCATAAGTAAGAAGACATTCATAGAATCATAGAATGGTTAGAGTTGGAAGGGACCTTAAAGAACATCAAGTCTCAGCTCCTCTGCCATGGGCAGGGATACCTCCCCACTAGACCAGGTTGGTCAAAGCCCCATCCAGAAACATTTATGTTAGAAAAGACCTTTGAGGTCATTGAGTTGTTAACCTAAGACTGCCAGGTCCACCACTACACCATGTCCCTAAGAACCACATTCACTGCCATCAGTCACTTGAAACCAAATGTCAAATAACTAGCAGGGAACCTCTGGCAGCATCCAATGTGATCTGCTAAGACATGAGATTAAATTCCTGCCATCCTTTCTCCTTCAGAACCGGGCAGAAATAGATAGAGCTGTACTCTGCTACACAGGCATTCTGCTGGCTTACTCTTCAGCTTTCATATCACCATGATATTTAGCAGACAGACTCAAGCCTGCCTAGTAGACACTGCCGGCCTCTGCCCGTGACCTGTGCTGCACTGGAGCATGTGGTCTCGTTACTGTGGTGCCATAACCTATCTAATATATTCTGCTACTGAATAGGGTTTATTAACTTGGTCTCAGTCAAAACTAGTGGAAGCCACACAGCCTCCAGCTGGCTCGGAGTACAGAGTAAGTACACAATCATCTGTGAAACAGCTTAAGTCCATAGCCCAACTTAATGATGCTTTTAGAAATCAATTAAAGTTGCATATAACATAAGTTGGGGAAGTCTTGTGGAGTCCAAAACTATCTTTCATTTTACCCTTTCATTAAGCACTCAGCAGTTTTGAATATAGATTTCTAAAAAGCTGTTTAGAAGTTTGTATTCATCAACTATTTTATAACAAAAACCAGGTTATGCTACTGAGTAGCAGTGTTAGAAATAGTAGATAACTGATTCAAATACATGCTAATTATTAAATTGTCCCTTTTACATGCCATTTAATCTTAAGTATGATTTTTCAGTGACACTCTTAATAGCAAAACTGCTATTCTTTTCAATTCAAAATGCTATGCTATACATTATTAGAAATACTTCCTATTATTTTCTGAAGACATACCAACAAAATAGTTATACAATCGAAGCCACAGTGCAATTTTTCTGGAGTCACCACTCAAAAAACTCCAGGAGTGCATTATCCTAATCTAAACAATTCAATTATTAATAACTAACTTTTACTGAAGTATCAAAAGAAACATATCTCATTCTGGTAGTAGTAATCTCTCACATTAAGAATAGAATAAAAGCTTCACTTTTTCTAAATAACCATACTGCCATTTGACAAATCATTAGATGTAATAGATCAGCTTCCTCTATTCTCTTCAGTAATCCTGAAAAGTGGAAATTATATCCTATTTTTAACCAGGGATGTTCAAACATAAATTGATGCATAAGCTTCAAGTGACAGTTAGTAGTCTTATAATTAGCTAATAAAAACACCTAAAAAGGCTTCTGGAAGTTTCTTGTGTACTGTTTCTTGAGATACTAGTACATGAGATGATGCAATTCAAGTAGAATAATATTTTAAAGAGATTTATGTGACAGCTTTTAAATAATTTTTTTTCATTAATCCAGACTCATTTTTCAAAAATCACAAAATCTTTTGAGAAATGAGAGACTTGGAAAGCTGGATCAATTTGGCTCCATATTTCAAACACTTCTTACATTTGTTTAATTTTCAAATATAATATTAAAAGTTACTTATAACCCATAACCTAGTTGATATCTAAGAAGCAGCATCTAAATTTTTAATGGATTACAGGAATATTTCTGTATTTCTGAAAAAGACCCCAAGGGTAGGTTTGGGTACTGAGAGCTGTTCAGTGAGCAAAAGTGTATGATCTCTTCATGAATTAAATGTAAAGCTACAATAAGTTCTTTTAAGGTTGCCTATCCAGAGGAAAGAATTGCATCAGAAGTAAAATGGCAAGTATTGGTTCAGAGCTGCTCCTAAACATTAAAAACACCGTTTACTCTATGTCAAGCTGCAGACAAGAACTTTTCAGTTAAATTTAAAATGAAATACTAATGAAAACATATCCTGTAGAATAGCTCTGTGTGTCTTTCTACAGTAGGAAATTTTGATACACAGCAGTTTTGAAACAGCTAAACTCCAGAAATTCCCTATAAAAATCACTATTGATTAATAACTGAAGAAAACATGGAAATAGGAACTACTCTTATAAGCTTAGTCTTATCTGGTGCTTCTGAGAGAGTGCTGATCCCAAAGGCATTTCTCCTATGTACACTTGACTTTACCATAAAAAGACATATTGATGCATTAGTAGAATAACCAGTAACACTAGACAAATGGAGAACTACTACTAAATTGGGACATAAAGTCCCATATTAATTAAACATGGCATTTTTTTCTCCTTTTCCTTCTTTTAAGTTTCTCAGCTACATATGATCTACATAGGATAGTGCTATAGGAGGGGGATATTAAAAGAGCTTTCATCTTATTATTTCCTTTGGAAAGATAGCTTGGCTTACAAAACCTAGCATGACTAAGAAAAGACTCAACTAAAACCACTCTTTATAACAGCATGAAACACCCCCAAACTTCATAACAGTAAAGCTCATCACCAAGGTAGATACTAAAATAAACTTTCCAAGGAAAAAGCAACATAACTAGACATCACTAGACAGTAGCAATAGCTAGAGAGAAACTTGCAATAGGAATTCACTCTCTTTATCCACAGAATGGTTTCTGCAATTGCACACCCCTTTCCTTCTTTCCACTCCATATGAGACAATCAGGATAATGGCTCAAAAAAGATAATTAATTGAGATTGCTGACACATGAAATCAAACTGTCAAAACCCCTACTATCTCAGATGACTACTATTTCCAGTTTTTGACTTCTTAGGTGGATTTGATCTCTGTGATGAAACAAAAGTTTCTTCCAAGAAAGCTGTAGAAAGGTCTCTAAGTTGGGTCATGAAGTTGTCTATAAGCAATTGTTTTAAATGAAGAATTTTTAGAAAATATGAGTATGCAAAAAAGAAAGTTAGGAAAGAAATCAAGGGTATAAAAAGAAAGATAAATTTTTGTGTGGCATAATGAGTATTCCGTATCTATGGATTTTTCAGTGGTTTTATTAAATGTAAGGTCACCATTTAATTTACAGAATTGAAAAAAAATAGTCTTGTAAATGTGTACCAAGTGAACGTAGGGTTTTCTGTGTTCCATGTTGAGAGCATACGCAGTGAAGCAAGATGTGATTTTATTGTTTAAGGGCAAGAGTAGTAATGATGGAAGGAGTTTCCAAGATACTGTTTTATATATGTGACCTCTGCTTTCTGGAAAGGTAAATGTGCTAAAACTTAAGAGTATAGATGTGTATTCTACAAATAACTTAAGTGATACTTCAAGAAAAATTATTAACTGTTATTAATTATGTAAGGTTGGGCTAGACAGGGACTGAATGCTGATAACCGGCTTGGAAATAATAAGAGTAGAATTACAGTTCTTAACGTTTGGATCTTTTGCCAGCATAACACAGAGAAGACAATTTGATTCTAGTAAGATCTTGATAAGGAGTAGAATTAGGCTTAAAGCGTGAGCAAATTACTTTGGGGTTTTTTTGCTTCGAAAAAATTTTATGTAAGGTGCTAAAAAAGCGGCTTCCAAAGTTGGGTGTCTAAGGTTAGGTTCCTTAAACTTTTTATGGTATGCTAGCACTTTGTTCTTAACAAACAGCTATGCAACTGCTGATATTGGTAAGCTGTCAAGTTACTTGGGTTACTTAAGTAACTTTTTTGACCTAATCAAATACTAATTTTGACAAACTTGTGTCTTTCTTCACAGAGAGTATTTTTTAAAGGAAGGAGGGAAGTTATGCTTGTTTTATTAAATCTCTTTGAAAGCTGTTTGTACAGACACTATTTTAGTTCATCTATTTAATTTTTCAGATTACAGTTCCATCATTTTGTTTTTTGAAACAGAGGGTGACAAATAAGGGAATTAGAAAAAAAAAAGAAAAGCAGAAATATGTAGCTGCAGCTTCTGTTCTTTATACTTATCTTTTGGTTTTTGAAAAGATGACAGAAGCAGTAAATGGCTCACTGCATAATTCCTTTGCTGTTTTAGCTCTGGAGTATTCAAAGAGCCTTTACTCCTTTACTCTCTTCCAACCAATCTGTGGTATCTATGACTTTTACCAGAATTGGGCAGTACAAATATCTTTCTTAGACTGGCAAATTGCACCCACCAAAGTATTAGGGTGCATCTGAAGAGAGAAGCAGAAAAATAGAAATGGAAAGGGAAACTGAGTGAACATAGACACCCAGAAGACAGATAATGGGAAATTGATCCATATTTAGAGGTTTGTTCCCTACTGTAAAAACAGAAATAATGACGGGTGTTTTTTGCCTTTCAAGACCCTGGATTTGGAAGTGAATTGATGAAATGTGGTGAGTAGGTTGAGGTGCTGATACCACATGCAGCACTGTAATATGCAAATGATTGCCTTGGTTACATCATCTTGCTTTCTTCTAGTCATTTGTAACAAAATCAGATTTCTTCCATGTTAACTTTATTTTGATAGGAAAGCGCTCAACTTTTTTCTTCTGAAAATATACCCTTCATACACTGTGAGGGTTGGAGGACAGTTTACATTTCATTTGGCAGTCTGTATCAATTAACTTGATGTGATATAGTTCTGTGTTCAGTCTCCTTCTACAATTTGTTGGAATTTTTAATGTTATGTATTGTTGTTCTGTATTAATTTCTGTAATGGGATAACAAAAATATGAAAATTCAAACTGTGTGTTTCCTAACTTTTCCCAACTCATTTTTGTCTTTTTCTACAGTTTAACCATTAAAAATGTTCTCTGCTCACATGCCAGTGAGATTGTGTGTGACTGCAGGAAGGAATGTTTATTCATCATTTTTATATTAATAAGTAAGAGACATAAACATGAACTACTATGGTGTCTTACATGAAATTTAAACCAGGACCTAAACAAATAATGATCTGAAGATGTCCAGGGGTTCTTTTCAAATGGTCTCTTCCAAATATTTGTTTTTCATTATTGTCAGCAGCCATGGCCTCTACCTCATGTAGCAGGTAGCTCTGAAATTAGCTGAATTATTTAAAAAAAGAAAAATGTTTTCATTTTGACAACATAATCAACATACCTCGTATTCCCTGCAGTCAGAGCCCCTGTCTGGAAGACAGGCAGAGAACAGACAAAGAACACTGGCAAGTTGAAGGGATTCCCCTGTGTATTGTGTCCTGGATTTGTGCGTACCTCTCTTGTTAATGTATATTAGCGGATGTGAGCATGCAGGAAAACCTGAGTACAGAACAGAGGTATGATATAGCTGTACTTGATTCTTTCTGCAATCATGGCAAAAAGAAGAATAATAATGTATGATAGTGACATGACGGATTGGGAAGAAATGATTGTAGTACTTCTTGTTTCTTATATAGTTCTCATGTCAGTGGGTTGTTTTTCTTTTTTCCTTCTCACCCCTGCTTTTTCTTTTTTTCTGTGACACTCAGATTATGTGCGAGACAGATGCTCAGCCTCTAGCCACCATTCTCCTGTGGCTTTCATGTCTCCAATTTGATTGAATATGAGCATAGCAATGCTCTGACAAACATTCTTTGTGTAAATTGCGCACTTGGTTGCTCTAGTAAACAGAGTCGTCTTTTAAACCAGATATCAGTGAAAGCGATGACTTCCTCACAGTGCACCTGCATTGTACCATATCTCATTCCTCCAGGGAACTAGAGGCTACGGATGCCATCTGATATTTCTTCTAGCTGATTCAGAAATGTTTGCAGTCAGGCTAAGGCCAAATGCTTTCTTGTCATGGAAATGCGGTAGAGAGCCGCCCTTAATCAGAGAACTTTATAGTATTCCCTTTGTGGAGTTCTCAGGAAATGCTCCCACCTGAGGGGGGCAATTTTCAGGCACACAGCTCTGTAGTAGGACAGACAGGAATGCAAGAGCTCAAGCTTTTAAATGAGGCAGAGCTGAAGATTTTACAAGCAATAGAACAAAAGCTCTTGGATTGTCTGAGTAACCGTCCCTTGCATTTGATGACCAACTCTCATCATCATCTGGCAGATTCATTTACAGGGGTTCCATGCCAGGGCCTCATATTGTAACTCTCACTGTTGAAAAGTTAACGTAAAAGTTATTAGCACACCCATGTAGTGTGAAAGAATCTACCTTCTTTCCTGGAAAGGGAGAGCTGTGCTGCCTATTAAGTTTGACTTCCACAAGCAGGTCAATAAGAATTCCCCATGCCACTGTGATTCTGCATGGCTGCGGGAAGGTGTGCTTCTTCATCAATGTGTTCAATTTTTGTATTGATACTTCAGAAAAACACACCTGTGTACTAGTGAGCTTGACTTAAAAAAAAATATTCTATTTTTATTTTCTACTTTCTGTCTAGCTGACTTTGTAGACATCCGTGACTCTCCATTTCTGGTAAGGAATTGAAAAGGGGATGTTTTAATCTCCATCCAGCACAAAATCCAGGAGCAAAAGACTGGCTATGATGTATTAAAACCAGGCCTCTGATATGAGAAGTTTTAAAACTCCCTTGATGCAGCCTTCCTGTCCTGAACTTTGCTCAGTGAGGGAGAGATGATAGTTCATCTGTCTCCAGATTCCAAGGCTGAGGTTAAAGCTCTGCTAGGAATTGGTCATCATTATTTGTCTTGGTGGTGGGTACAGGGTGTGTGTGTGTTTGTGGTGATTGTCTTGGGTTTTTGTGTGGGTGGTGGTTTTGGTTTTTTTTGCATTTTTTTTTCCTCAAAACCAAAGGGAAAGCTTCTTTTATTCAGAGTGCTGTTTTCAATGAATGGGAAGCAATTCAGTGTGTTATTGTTAAGGCCTGAGCATTCTGCTAAGAAATACATTGTTAAGAACAAAAGTCTAGCAAGCCACCCAAGTGAGATGACAAGTTAAGAATAACAAAATAAGGAGTGTTGAAAAGACTTTGACAGTTTTCATTAACAGCGTTGTCTGAGGGAAATGCCTACTTTGCCAGCTTTGGCAGCAAGTCAAGACAGCAGTATAAGGAGTGTAATTACCTTGGGCACTGAGCCAAGTAATTTTGTCATAGCATTTTCATGCAAAACATGTTAAAGATTTGACATAAATTAGAGAATATCAGTATACCTCGTATTTTAAATGTCATGTTCTTGACTTAAAACTACTAAAACTAATGAGTAGGATCATGTGGAAACTTCTTAAACTAAGCAGTCTTACCATTCAAAGTCTGTTAGACAATAATATTTTTTTTTAAGTTTTGGCTCTGATTCAAAAGTGGGTTTTTTTCCTGTAAAATAATATTAAGCACTTTCTGCCTCGTTCTGACTTTGTGCAATAATATGTCAAAAAACTAAAATTACCAGAGAGCTTCACTAGATGAAAGGGGATAGATTGTGGGAAGAAACACCAAATTTACTGATGTTTTCAGGATGGACTTCAGAGATTTCCCTCAGTCATTATCCTGGACTCATACGAGGATAATGCATCTAATTTCTTGACTGAAGACAACTGCTAATATGTTCATGCTAAAAATTATTATAAATTGAATAGTTAAATGGCATAATTCCCCCTCCCCTCAAGTATAATTCTTGTGCAACAGAACCGCAAAACTGTGGAGATGTATGAGCATTCATGGTGTGCATTCTGGAATGTCCCTGTGGTGAGTCAGTGACATTTGTTTCCCTGAAATGGAATTGTGAAAAAATGCACTCCAACTTCACACGACTTTCATTTTCACATAGTTATTCTGGAAAGGAATGCATGAACAATGTGTTACTGATTTTGTTGCTAAATTCTGTTAGGATGTTATTGGTTTTTAGTGGAAATTGGGTGCTTTTTCCCCCAATGTTCTGATTAAAGTCCCTGGTTATGTAACATGCAAATGCCTTGCTATGCATAAATTTTTTTCTGTTGAAAGTGAAAGCCTTAATATAGTCAGATCTGTCTTGGCTAATACCTGTCAGGCTTGATAAACTTGTACATGCTTTGGGGCCATTTAGGTTACACTACAAGTGTTTGACTTCTTTATTTTTTCTTACTTTCTTTTGGTTGCTTGAATCTCAGGTTTTAAATTTGGGTGTGGTATTAGAATACAAATCTGTTGAGTAGACACTTGAAAATTCTGTCTTCTACTGTAAATATCTGAATGTGAAGTACTGATCAGTAAACTCGATGTACTCCCCTGCTCCCTCCCCCCATTGTTAATACCATACGTATGTATGCCAGGACTTTTTGTCCACTTTCTTGCAGCAGGAGTAGATTGTGCATAATTCTGCCACCAACACACCCCTGAGATCTCAATAGGACTGTCAGCTCTTGCCTTTCAAGATGAAAGATCAGACCATGAAATCTGTATCTTTACAGGGAAATGCAATACTGTTAATCTAAAGAGAAAGAAAAGGATTAGCCACATAAACCTTTTCATGTTTTTTTTTTTTTATTTTGTTGACCACAATTGGCTTTGACACAGAATCCAGGTTGAGCTGATTTTAGTGTTGCAGTAAGCTTCCTGATAACTTTAAAATTTAAACTTGCTTTCAATTTTTCTCAGTATTAGCAGACAGGATGTCTTCTGTGAAGTGTAACTATGGACTAGGGTAACCTTTCTATTTCAGGTAAATTACAAACAAGTTCTAAACTTCTTGCGCCCACATGTAACTGCTGACTGGTTCTTTGTGTATTCGTGTACCAAGAAACTGACTGAAGATGTCCAAATGACTTGTGCTGCATTTTCCATGAAGCTGGAAATGTTTTTCATATAATTCCTGACATTTGAGATGTCTGTGAATGAAAACCACCTTAACAGCTTGTTTCTGACTGACCTCCGAGTACTTTGGCCAGCAGATACTCAGTGGGATAAATAAAGGGATCTCTCAGGCTGGCATTTTCTTCATAGTTCTTGGAACCTTAGGATCCTGTTCAGGTCTAGATAACCCCACAGCACAAATGGTGTTTTGTAAAACATGTAGCCAAAGGCTCTGTTATACGGTGCTGCTGTGCTGTTATGTTGTGAAGCTGGTGTGGGCCTGATGGTAATGAGGGCAGATACTATCCATGCTGTGTTGCCCAGCTATACTATGCAGTGTAAAAGTGCATGGGCTGTACGGGACTCTACTAATGGAAAGACCATAGTGATATTATAAGGCATCTTCTCAGGTTTCTCATCTTCTTTATGGCTCTCATCTGATTTAAAAACTGTCTTCAGTATGTTGGTGTCTATAGCAGAGAATATATGTTTTTCTCATGCTGTTTGTATGGAAGTGTCAAATGAATCCCTTTTACAGATGAAGATCTACAAATTATGTTTCATAGCAGTTAAGTTCCTCGGAAGAGCATTTTGTTACATGTGCTAGCATGAGCTTGGCACTGCAGCCTTCTGCATTTAGAGATGTCACTCTAAACTTGCCCATTCAGTTAGAGCACCCGTTGTAATAGCCTATTCAAAAGACAGACACAAACAGATGCAACTGAAAATTTGCATTTGTTTATTCATGACTTAATGCTTTTTAAGCAGCTTTTTTTTTTCAGTTAATAACTTGTTTCCTACTCTTTGTACCTCTTATAGTTTTCCTGCTGTAGAATCTTTTATACTGGCAGTCTTAATTTTTTTTTTTTTAATTTGTAAGGCTCTGGAGGTTTTCTTTTTTTTTTTTTTTTCCTTTACGTGGAAATGTATGTCCCAATATAACTAATTAACAGTTTTCTTTAGTGCTTTTGTTTGTTTCCCTGCTGTGAGGAAGTGTTTTAATAAATTATTTTCCAAAGATAGTGGTGCTTTTTTCTTGTTGAAAATGCAAGCCTGATAAAGATGCTTAATATTTAATGTGTCTGACAACTCTGGGCAATGACATGAGGACTATGCTCTCACGGTAGAGAACTAATGGCTTGTGAAACCTCTTCAAGGCCTATGACAAAGTTGACAATGTGGTTCACAATAAAACAGTAGAGAGAGACCTGAATAAGTAGTGTGTTTAAATTCTCTTGTAGAATAATGTGAGATAATCCCAAGGGAGGTGAATTGCAAGTTTATTTGGGACTCTGCTTAGTTTAGAGTGATCCTGCAAGAAAGATGACATCTTGGGCATATCCAGTTAGATCTGGGATCAGGCTTCAGGCTCTAGGAAGTTCACTTCCAGACACTTTTTGAGGTTTAGCTGAATGATTGTTTGGGACTTGCTGGCTTTCTAAGGAGAGCATAATAATGAGTTTCTGGGAATTACTATGATTTACTCAAGAATAACAGGTATTTTCTTAAATGTGATCTGCAGCCACCTGATGTCGGTCACATTAGGCAGCTCCTGGTCTAGTGGAAGAGGTGTCTCTCACTTCCTCCAGCTTTTGCTGCTGCCAACTCAAAATCAAGCTACAGGGCTGCTTTTATATTTGAAACAGCCACTTGTCCTTTTTGATTGATACTTCAGATGACTTGGGCTCTTAAAATATGTTTAAATACAAACAAAAATCTCTCTTGATAATCTGTCCTTGTTCACTTCCTGAAGCTACCCATTCTGATAAGATTTTCTCCACAGGCTAGTGTTGACTTGATGCTCCAGTCTTCTTGAGCTTGTTTCTAGAATAACAAATTGTAGTTTCACTGCATCAGTGGTGTATCACGAAGCACTGGTCACTTCTCTTCAACATGTTCATGCCTGAAAGGCACCTAATATTGATCATGAGAGAGGAGTTATTCACCTGATGTATGGAACAAATACTTCTATCAGACAGATCCATGCTGCCTGCTTTTCTATGCGCTTTTTTTTATTCACCTACAGCAAACAAAATGACCAAGTGTTTAGCAGAACAGAGAATAAACCAGTCTTATAAACTCTAATGTCTGAAGCAGAGAATTATTTTCAATTTTAGTACAGAGGCTAGCTCTATAGTTATTAGTTAATCCTGCTTTAGAAATCTGTTGCTGTCATACTTGCTCTGATTCTAGAAAGCTGCTATTATACTACTGTAAATCAGAAAATCATCTTAGCCTGAGGTACATTATATTTCCTTTCTCCAAGTTGCTTTGTTTAAGTAAAGCAAAACTACTTTTTCTTTTTGAAGCCTGTTCTTTTTTTTTTATTCTATGGTTTCAGCTCTTACATACACCTCCATTGTCTGGTAGCAACAGATCCTTCTGAAACTCTTCTTCAAAAACAAAACACACACCACCACCCTTGCCCCATGCTGTATATGCTGACAAAACCAAATACCCAAAGCTAGAATCCCAGCCATGCTGCATAATGCCAGGAGTTTGTCTTTATAACTTATTCAAACTTCTAACTATTCTAACTAACTAACTTCAAACTATTTTTTATTTCAATGAAGTAGCTTGACTGAATACCGAGTATTGTTGGACCCATGTATCATTCTGCCCGACCAGACCTTTACCCTTTTCTCAAAATTCTGGTGATATCAGGTGTGGATTTTTGTTTATTGTCTTCTTTCCCTCTGCCTTGCTAATATAGTCTTGCTGCCTACCATAAACAGAATTCTGTTGGAACTTGGCCCTTGAAAGAAATTTTTCATTTTGTGTGTGTGAGAGTTTCATCTTCTCTTCTCCTTCTTTTTGGATTCCACAATCCAAATAGTGTATTAAAGGAATAAGACATGGAAACATGACAAAAAGTGTCATGATTCATTTTTCTATACATGCACGACAATTTGGGAGTTATCTTATTCTTTCCTTGCTATGCACCTTTTTTGCTATAAAGATTAAATGATTAGACATAATGGCGCTTTCCCCAGTGTTCAAAACAATAAGAATTGAGGCAAAGGATGTGTTGAGTTATGCCTGCCTTGCTTACTCTTACTTTTTCATAGGTATTTTGCAGACAGTTTCCTTTATTTTTTATATACTCTGCTTGCAAGGAGAGCTGCACCGAATTAACCACTCTAAGCAGTCTATGTGTGGTCTGAAGCTGTGTTTGAGCTGTGCTTTGAATTTGATTTCTTTGTATAATCAAGCGTAGTTTGGAATAGAGGGATGCTACTCTGGGTATCAGTGCAACTACTTTTATACTTAGTTACGGTGTCCTAGTGCATTTTGCATACTGAGACCTCAACTCTGTGGGAATAGCACCCGCCTTCATATTTCAAGTTAGATAAAACTGTGGATGTGATGCTAGAAGAAGGGTATAGTTAACTTTTTTTTTTTTAAATTTGTGTCCTAGAACCTGAATTCCATGATTATTTTTAATATATCTTGTTTTAAAATATTATGAAAGGAAAAAGACTATGAAAGGTAGAAAATCTGATTTTTCTCCAAAACTGTTAGTGTTCCAGGTAATTCTTCATGATCAAATGCAGTAAAAACAGAGAGGCTGAAATCTTTTAATCTGTGAGTGGAATTCATTTGTTATGTAAATTAAGCAGGAAAATTGTGCAGATGTGAGAATAGGATGTTTCACATTCTAAATCAAACTCCTAATGTCTCTGCACCAGTTCATCTTTTATTAAAATTTCATTAATTTTCTGTTAACCTTAATAATAGGAATTTAGGAGAACTTCCTAATATAATTGATCAAAAAATTACATATATAATTTCATACATACATATATATGTATGCATATATAGATAATCATAAAATTTTGCCTGTTCCTTTGAGTTGTTAATTTTTTAAGTATTCAAAGCTGTTCAAGACTGTAACTATACAACTTATGCATGTTTTCAACCTCTCTTAATGCAATTTGCTTTTCAAAATCCTTTAAGTGCTTCCTTGAAAGAAGGAGACAGAAAAAGAATGTGGCCAGTTGCCATGGCTAGGAAGGCAGATGCACTAATTAAGAATAGATAGATGATAAACTAATATTACAGATATCTAATTTGTCTTGAATGTAGGCCTTAATGAGTATGTGAGGTAGAGGACATCACTCTTCACTTTTCTTGGCACTGCTGTGAAGTCTGGAGGAGTTTGTGAATTCAGGTAGTCTTGCAGAAAATAACTGTCATGATTCTAATGTGAAAAAGACAAAGCAGTCTAAATTTTGAACGTTCTAAAGTAAGTGCAGTGATTTCCTTTCTTTTGTAACTTCCTTGTTTACCATCTGACTTCTTCTGTTTTTTCTTGCTTACAGTGGGAAGAGTTACAATTGCAGCCCCATAGGCTTCAGTATCAGTACAACTTAGATTTTCTTCTTTGGTCAAGGACTTAGGCTAGCAGCCTCATGAATAATGCTAGAATAATTTGGTTATCATGTGCTGCAGCCATAGATGAAAGACTTATTCCTTGAAATGACTTGTAGTTGTTCAATAGCAACACAATGTTTAAGAAACAATTCTATGCTTTCTCTGATCCAGCGGGAGACAACACTTTTAACCACTTTTCATATAAGGAAGACACTTTGACTGTTGCATCTTGGTAGCAATTGGTAGTTTTTCAGCTTTGTGAGTTCACTCTGTGCTTTGAATGGAGTATATTCCAGCTGTACATCTCTTAATAACTGAAAGCAGATTTTGATCGAAAAATCAATTGCTCACTTGAACAACAGATGAGAAGTATGATTAAATCATGCTTCTGACTGAATGTGAAGTAGAAATGTGTTAGACCAACAGTTCTCTTTAGTTCTGTTGATGTGTTTTTCTTCATGTGTTACTGCAAATCTAGTCTGAATTTGAGGGAAGGGTAAGCTTCCAATTGAGACTACATTTGTAAGCTATGCACTGTCTGTTTCAGTCATTCTACTGTTTAAAGAAAAATTAGGTAGTTTTTATATATTAAGCTCTATCACTTCTTGTTTATTTAAAATTAACTGTTCTTTTTTATCTCCCAAAATATGAAAGTTTTGTAAGCTTTTTTTTAGAAGACATATTGACTGTCAAAGCATAGCAATTTTCAGGAATTTGCATAAATATGTCTCCCAATGATTTTTCTACTCCTCTTGCTGACTCTAAGATGTATGTGCAATATTCTGTTTTGCATCCCCAATATGTGGAATTTTACAGACTATATAGAATAGAATATATTATTTTAAATGTAGAATATCTAAGATTTATAAAAATAACTTTGCCTCAACTCCTACTGTAACTCTGTACTGATGAGAAGTCTGAGGTGATCAGTCAGTAAAGTTATTATCTCATTAAAGCAATGAAAATATATAAATAGAACCCAAGAAGCAGCTGCATATGATGTGCAGTCTTGTTTGGCCTCTTTATATTCTAGAACCTGACAACAGTTATTTCAATTATTTCAGTTGTTCAGCTAGTCCATAAATAGATTAGCCATAGCAGATTCACCAGTTTGTTGGGCTTTCTATCCTTTCCCTCCTTTACTTTTTTGTTTTGTCTTTTTTAAGTTATGGAAAGTATTTATCTCTATTTGAATACAGATAATAAATCTCTAGAGGTGTTTTTGGGAGAAACTTCGGGGGTTTGAAAGACAGACATTTACATGTAAAGTGCAAATTATTTGGGCTAGTGGGTTATTATGTCTTCAGGGCCATTTCTGCCAGTGTTTCTCTAAATGTGACACATGGGACTGACTTCTTCAGCCTTAATAAAGATAAAAGTTACTAGAGCATGAAACTTTACAAACAAGTTCTATTGATACATGTTGAAGATTTTACTCATTTCCATTTTAAGTGTAAGCCAGTTTATAGCCTTGTAAAATGGAGCATCCTAATCATTATTTTCAGCACTAAAAATAGCTGATATGGCTGTAAAGTTACTTGGCACTTCACAAAAATAAAGTAGGAGTTATCCTAAAACAGCTCTGAAGCTTAAATACAAAACATTGGCATAGTCTTGGAATAGAAAACAATGTAGTAAAAGAGAACAGGAGATGGTGAGGAAAAAGAAAGAAAGAATTTATTTAAAAAAAAAAAAAAAGAGAGAAGTTAGGGAGAGGGAGTAATCATCAGGAACAGAATATGTAAAATAAAGATTAAATAATTATGAGATCCTCCAGGTAACAGCTATGGGTTTCTACCCATAGTTTATGGAGGTGGAATTTAAGATGAAACAACGTTATATATGGAGATAAGGAGACTACACCTGAGATAAAAACATTCATGGAAGATGGGGCAGAAAGGAAGAGAAAGGTAAGAAATGAACATGTGTTTTTCACTAGTCTTAGGGAAAGGAAGCAAAGACACTTGATGAAGGCAGACATGCTTACAAGGGTGAGAAGGAAAATAAGTGGTATTGAAACTGTATCAACAAATTAGCTTAAACAGTTTGAGCAGCCTGTAGATTTTGACTTTCATGTTTGATACCTTGTGGCTTTTTTCTTCTGTATCAGTGGTATGCCTCTCTTTCTTGTTGAAGGTTGATGAGAAATTACATTCAGATTCTTGATGCCTGCTTTGACAATTAATATTTTGCACTATTATCTTAGAACAAGATGTCCTTTAGTGGAGCAAGGGGAAAGTTAACAGAGAATGGAGGGATTCATTTATGCTCAATGTACTTCTGATGAACTCCAAAAACTTAGTCCCAGTAATGTATATCCAAACCAGCAAATATAGTCATTGGGGACTGGAAAACACATTTGATCCTAAGCCTTTAAATACTAAGTGTATCTTCTGTACTCTTCTCTGAACAAGAGCTCTGAGACAGAAATAACAGCACACGTTTCTACATTCTTCAGTCTATGAAATCTTGCCCAGAAGTATCAGAGGAAAATTATGGATCTAGGCTTTTCCAGTTCCGACCAATAATCAATTACTAACCATGATGTTTGTAAAAGTTTATAGGAATTTGGCATGCATATAAGTTAGTGTTACCAACTCCTTTGCATTGGACCGTCCTAAGCCCTTGAGTATCTTGGCCTTCTAAAGGTCCTCTTGGATATAGAAATAGCCTCAACTCATATACATGACATTTGTAACTGTCACTTTGTATGACAGAAATGAAATGCTAAAGCCTTGAAGCACTGAGCCTTATATGTTTGATGCAGACTGGATCACTGAAGGAAAAAAGATGAACAAAAACTCCTTCCATTTTTAAGAATACAAGGTCAGATTCCTCTGCCAATGTAAAACTCCAAAGACTAGTAACTCTGATAGTTGATATGTGACTTGAAAGAATATATATGATTTCATTGACACTCGGGACTGAATGGGCCTCACAGAGTCTGTATCATTTTAACAGTCACTCAAATGCCTATGCAGAATATTCTGGATATGTCTTGGGTTTTGTCTGAGGTGTGTGTTACGTTTTTCTTCTGATGGAATTTAACAAATAAATAAAAAACTCCTATCTACTCTGTATTACTGCTCATGCCACTTGTCTCAGTAATTTCTGAAAGGCAGTGGAAAGTATAAAGCTGCTACAGATGGTTATGCAACTGCCTTCCTGTGCTGAGTAGGCTTCTGCTCCTGTCCAACCTTTCTCCTGAGCTTTTCCTGGGAAAAAAATAATTCTACGAGATTTCTATATTGCTCCCTTCAATAATTCGTAATGTTCATTCTCTTTCTGCTCTGGAGAAAGAAGAAAAGAAGGAAGATTGCAGTAGAGGGAGGCAGAGAAGCAGGTTATTTCAGGAAAAAGGACTAAGAGGTAATATAATCTAAAATGGATTGTAACTGCTCTCAAACTTGTCTTTATTATCCCAAAGCCTCTAAATTCTCTTTTTATAAAAGCCTGCTTCTGTAAGAGGTATTTTCTATCCCCTTTCTCATCAACAGGCCTCAGGTTTCTGTGCCTTAGAATTACTATCTTGATAATCAATAAGCTTAAACTGATTTGTCTGAGATTTCCCATTTGAAATTTACATACTGGAAATGTCATGTAGGTGACAAAATTAAGCTAAAACTGGGAGAGTTACGTTAAAGATGCATTTTTCCATTAGCTCTTTCTCAGGATTCTGAAACGTGAGCTTGTCTTAAAAGAGTTGGATAGTATGCTGCTCCAAGTAACTGCTTGGAGTGCGAAGGTGCACTTGAAGCTGATAAGTAGGAGGGAAACTTCTCCCTGACTTGTAAGGAAGAACTGTTTGCCTATTGATGTACCGACAGATCCTTGCTCTGTGGAGGCTTTGATCAGCTGATCTCTTAAACACATTTTCATATGACAGGCAGGCATGAGAGACATCTGTGTGGTTCCATTTTCATAGCAGGGGTACTCATCACAACAGTGCTCAAAATCCTGGGTCTCTTCATCCTGGCTGTCTTCCCCTTGACAGCCACTGCTGTAGGCAGCACTCTCCACAAACACTTCATGTAAGTTCTAACAGACTGTCCACCTGCGACTTAGCAGTGAGACTGGAACAGAGAACTGTAGTGATGTGCCAATGGTTTAGATTTTCTAAGTATCCTGGCTACATACAGGCATGAACACCAGGTAAGAGAAGATTAACTTGACCAATATCTGTTTGTTGAGAAAGTGTTAGCTGGATTTTCCTCTATAATATTTCAGAGTGAAGGCCTGATCAGAGGGGAACCCTCAGCAAATAATGTCTGTGTGCTAAATATTTGCAGAATGTGGTTTCTCAGGCTTAGCTCTTACATTCCAACACTGGGATTTTGTGACTTTCTTTTTCTTCCCATATCTGTCACAAATGGTCTAAATTCCCTTGGTTACGGGACCAATTTCCATTAATATTTACTGGAGTCAGTTATGAACTAGTACCAAACATCGGTACTGTTTTTCTCCAGAACTTGTGCAAATCACAATGTGAAGAAACTGAATGTTCTTGCATAGCTTAGCAAGCTTTTTTGACAGGAACCATAAGATGAGAAAATCTTATATTAAGTTTCTCTAGTTTCTGAGGCTTCCAAATAATCTATATAGCAAGTTTTAGTACTTCAAACAAGAAAACAGCATTTTCCTCTCACCCACCCTTTCCTGTTCTTGCTTCAAGTTTTTCCCTTCTTATTTATTGAAGTCTTACTGTCTCTGTCTCCCATTAACCACAATTTGTTTCATGGGAAGGCTATTATGACAAGCAGGAAGTGCTTGGGAGACTTGGGCAAGGTGTCATTTTTCACAATCTACTGGATTATTCTGACTGCCTTGTGTGGTGGTAAAATTATTAAGATCTGGGAGGTCTGGGTAAAAAGTTTATCCTAACTAAAGGAACATGCACTTTAACTAAAAACAAAAAATCTGTCATTGTTTCCAACTGCCCACTTCTATGCTAAAATAGAACATCGGTACTGTTTTTACTGTCACACCTTTAGAAGTGTGACAATTAGCAAGCTCCTTTAAGGAGTCACCTCTCCTAGGGATGGATACCTGGCTTTGTTAACACTGAAATGATTGGTTCTCCTCACCTTTTTCCTTTTCCTTCTTCCCCTCCACTCCTATCTAAAGCAGTAGATAGATAGGCTGGATCTCCACAACCACTTGGCAGAGAACAGGGAAGCAGAGGGCAAAATGCTGTCCAAATGTTCTCTCACTATGATCATAGCTAATAAACCTTCTGTCTGACCTATCCTAAACTGTACTTGCGTTATTACACACTTGGAATCCTCAGATCCCCAGCACTTGAAAGCTCAATTTCACTGTTGATGAGGAGGCACTAATAGTCTGCTATTCTACAGAATACTTTGGGAAGATTATCAAAGCGGTAGTAAGACACTCTTTATCTGCTCTATAGAAAAATAGAGGAAAGAACTTGTTTTTCTTCTGAAACCCGGTATTTGCATTTGTTTGCATGCATGAAGGATAAAGAATGGAAAATAGCTGTTAAGGTTTTGTATACATAACTTTTTGTAGCTGTTATTTCAGATTTCCTTTACTGTGACTGACTTGTAAATCAAGGCTTATGAATCAAATCTCTATGTGTGTATTAGACAAATCTTGGATCATAGGAATTTTATTGACTACTGAAACAGTGGGGAAATACTCTTGTGTTGCCTGTGAGCATGACTGGGTCCATAAAGAGGTTTCATCTGTCCTTAGCTTGATGTAAATGATAATGTTGCTCTGAGCTGGGATCGATTCAGGATAAAGCAGGGCTTGCTCTAGGCACATCAATACAGATTAAAATATGACTTTTTCAGTTAGTTTAAATGCCAGGCAAGATATAGCTGACTTCTAGAATGCAAGTAGCTTCACTTCTGCACAACCGCTGTCCACTCTGCCCTCCCTTCTATGCAATTTTATGGCCTTGGCACCTCCCTAGATTCATGTATCTGCCAGCAACGATGCTCATTAACATTGCTACATGGATCACCTGGTAATCCACCCATCCTTGTTTGTTAATTGCAGGAACATCTGGCTGTTTGGAAGATAGTTTTAACGCTATTTCTGCTGGTTCAGCTTCAATATAACTTTCTGCTATCTCAATCAAAAGCAAATGAGAATAATTTTGCATGTAAGTCCATATCAAACTTACGTCTTTTAATCCAGCGCTGCTGGTCCTAAATGTTGAGCTTAAATGTAATGAGACTGTAAAATTTGGATCCATATTATAATTTTGTGTATGGTTGTTTTTAAATATGTAACTGTCTTTTGTTATTCCAGCCCTTTAATTTTTTGAAGGAAAACAGAAAGTAAACACCTATCCTGACTTTTTTTTTTTTTTTTAATATATTTTAATATATATGAGTGGTGAAGCTTTAACAGTGAATACTAACATACAATGCCTGGTGAAGGTGCAAGATATAGCACCTTTGATGGTGAAGGAGTGGTACAATGTGTATTTGGAGTCTGAAACCTAACAACTATTTGGCTTTAATTACATATTATATAAATTCTTCCCTCTATATATTTATTCTCACAAATGAAAGACTGGTTCCAGTCCTCTCTCTGTGACTTTATCTTTGCTGTACTGCCTGAACCAAGGTCATTGCAGGTGCTTAAGTCAAAATTCTGAAAGTATAAAAATAAAAGTATAAATAGAAATAGAAAGTATAAAAATAGAAGAAGAATACAGGAGGAAAACAAAGGGCTAATGTTGGTTATATGCTATGGTTATTATTTAGCTCTGGCTGAAGAGGAGGTAAGATGTGATTGTGGGGTCCAGGTCTGATAAGCAGCCTTGCTTTGGGAAATCCTGTGCTACAGGGTGACTTGTAGTGCTCAGTAGTAATGCATCAAAGGCACAAAATAAAATTAAGGACTTGATTTGGAGGTATGTTGTTATGCAATACTTTTCAGGCTTGTACACCTTGGTGGTACGACTATGGAAGAGAAGAGGACTCAGCTTTTACTGAACTCATGTCCTTCTCTATGAAAGATGGATTTCCTAATGGAGCACTAGACTGAGTATTTGCCATTTATATGTTTGCCAGTTTCAGTCAAATTATTTTGTCTCTTGTTATCTATCTCCATCTTCTCATCTGTAGAACGGAGATACTATGTGCTTTCTTTGTGGTGCGATCTGATCAGCACAATTGGAATACAAGTGTTTACTGAGATATATCTCTGCTGCTTAAAGATGATGTATAGGCATTTTCAGATCTTCTAATCAGTTGTACTTCTGCACCCCAAACCTACATAGGTACATATTTCTTTCCCTTTGCAGAATTCCATTAACTTCAGGTCAGATTGCAGTCTGCTTTCCTGCATAACAATGGAGGACCAGACATTTGTTCTGTCTGTACCTTGGCTTTGAGGAAAATGCTTTTAAAAACAAACCTCAAATCAGGAAAAATGTTTTAAAATAATGTGTAAAAATTCAGAATAGAAAATTATTTTTAAAAAATATTTTCATTTTTCTTTGGCCTTCTCTAAAAGTTTTGTTACAGTAGTTGCATACAACAATACAATGGAATGTCTCTCCTAAATACTTCTAATGTATTATGAATTAATGTATACAGAACCACTTTTTCTGTATTACTATTAGGAGGAAGTAAATGACCTCAGTATTAGGGAGTGAGTTTCGAAACAGTGCATGTGTAATTACACATTAGTGGAATTACACGTTAAAAGTGAAACAAGAGTGAGCAAGCTGTGTGCATACTTCTTGAATCTTTAAAAATATATTCCTTCAGGGAAGGAACTTCTGAAGATACAACAAAACCTAATGGTGTTTCTGTCTCTCATTCTGTCTTCTTATGCTATGTGCTGAAAGACATTTGGGGGAAGCCAACAAGAAGAGTTCATATAAATATACCAATATTAATTGAAAGTTACTGTTTTATCATTTCACTAATCATATGCTGGAAAGCACAAAAGCAGTTATAAGACTATTCCTGGTTCTTAAGAAACTGCTGATATGCTGAAAAGAGGCCTAATTTGTAGACTGTAAGCAGAACTTTTCAGTTATGGGCATATTGTATAATAACTTACAATTGTAGAGCTGCTACTGTAAAGCTGAATTTCTGTAGATGCAATTTGTTAAAAAAAAAAAAACCCACAACAAACAAACTTAAAAATAAAATGTTATATGGAAAAAGCAAACTACACATTACCTGGCTTGAAAGCTACATCACTGACAAACGTGGAAAATAGTTGTACATTATGTGGTGTTAACAGCCAGAGGCCGCTTCAGAAAAATTTGAGAAAATAACACTACTGTCAACAAAAACTGACAGGTCAGATTACTATTATAGGATGATCTAATTCTTGGGTTAATCAGCCATAATTGAGCACAGGTTTTCATACAACCCTGTGTAAGCTTATATATTTCAGAACATAGAATGTGAGCTGCCCACATGAGATGACCGAATCAGAAATATTTAGGGGTCACTGCTGGTGAATTTCCAAAAAAGAGGTGAGAAAAAACAGGGTGTGAAAAAAAGCAGAGGAGATGAATACTGGCCAGTATAAAAAGTCAAGCCACTAAAGTGATCTAACACAATATTTAAAGATCTGGAGGTTTCCGTTATGAGTCTTCAAAAATTTATACTGTTTAATTTATTGCAGAACATCTTATCTTGAAAAGAAACACAAGAATGGTGTTAGATTTGGGACTTTCAGAAAGAATTACAAAAAAGCTCAGTGCCTTATGGTTGAGTTTACAGCGTCAAACCTTGAAATTAAAATGAAGTATACTACATATGGGATTAATTAAGCATCATAAACCACTTATTGTGAGCATAGGCTAGAAGAATATTATCTCCACCGGAATGTTTAAAGTATCAATAACAGAAAAATCATCCATAAGCATAATTTATCGTTTGTATTTTAAATTAGCTCATGGGGAAAACACAAATTACCAGATTAGATGATCACAGTGTTTATGACTAGAAAATCATGGTCCTGTGAGATGGATCTCTATGGCCAGCAAACCCTTCAGAACTTTCAAGGTGAACAAATACTAACTCATTTCTTTTTACATGTAAATAGCACTCTTAAATAAAATCTTCCATATTTCTTTGAAATGTCATACTTTCTAATGCTTTTTCAGTGTGTTGCTTTGTATCTATTTTGGTTTGTTTTTTTTTTTTTTTTTTTAATATTATGTCCTCAAGGATTTTTTGGTAAGATATTTAGAACAAAATTCTTCATGGTTGGTGCCATATCAGACAGCTCACAGACATCAATCTGGTGTTTCAAGATCTTATAGTTCTTCATTCTAGTACAATAAATCTATTGAAAGCCTAGCTAAGCTCAGAGTGCAAACTCCACATTACTATAAATCTGAAGAACACATTTGCAACTGAACTCAATCATGTATTCAAATTTGCAATGTAATATTTAAAAACAGGAAGAAAGAAGACAATAAGTCACCTTAAATATCTTTTTTGAAAATAAGTATCTCTGTTGATTTTTAATTTAATTTTATTTTTTTTAACCCTTGGCTTAGGAAAGTCTCATGAACATAAATCTCTGCTGTAAATATGTAAATTCATATGGTTATATACATTATGATTTGCATATACTACTTATTACCCATTATTCTCTTTCTCTTTCCTCTCTGCCTTAGGTGAAGTCTTGACTCTAATTCTGCAGGAGTTATGAGTTAATAAACCTTATTTTTCCAGTTTTCAAATTCTGGAAAACAGTTGTAATAAAAGTTGCTGGCATGTTTAATGGACTTTTTTTTTCCCCTTGGATTTTTATTACCATTGAACAGGTTAAAATCAGTAAGGCCTTAAAATGAACCTTCTTTCAAAATAGGCAAGTATAATAATGTGTTTCTAGGGCATAAACAATATTATTCTCTAGATCATGTTTACTGAGGTGCCGTATGCTACATACTGAAAAAAGACAGAATGTATATTTTTTTCCCAAACAGACTGTATTGCACAGTGACCAAACAAAAAATTCCCTCATGTCATTGGTAGAGGCAGCAACATGCAAAGGAAAAACAATCACAGGGAGAAATTTGCAGGGCCTATTTTTCATTTGGTGATGGTGACTTATTTAGAACCTGTTAAATAAAAATGGATTTAAGTTAATTTACAATGAGGAACACTTCCTGGAGAATGGGAAACTGTATACAGTAAGCTAATGAGGACTGGCTGCCTAAGATTTAAACTCACTCTCTACCTTTATTCACATGAACTTTATTTTCCTGGTAAGCACTACATGACAAATCTTAGCAAAGCTGTTCTCTCAACTGAGAAGTGTTTTTAAAATGAAACACTTTTATGATAGGCACTGTATTTACAAGCTCACTACCACCTCTGTGGTATTGAAGATCACAGTACAATGAAAATGCACAGATATGGGGGGGAGGGGGGATGGGAAGAGTCATGTTGAAAACCAGGTGTTTTATATTCACGCTATCTATTGCGTGATAAGTCCAATCTACCACTGTGTTGTAAAAACCTTTCAGGTCAGATTGTGCCAATATTTTTTCCTCAGTCTTTTTTCCTGTGACTCAGTAAGTTCTATAGAGGATGCTTGGAAATATATTCATAGGTTTTTATTATTGTGCCTACTTAGTATTGTACCTATGTTCCAAAGCAAATTCAGGGGTTGAAATGCATTTCTGAAGCATGCTAGACATGAGCGTTAAGACAGAGACTTTTGAAGATGCCTAAGGCATCCAAACACCAATGTCCTATTAAATTGAGAAGGGATAAATTGTCTTGATTCCTTAGAGTCATTGTTTTGTACAGAACTTAATATTCAGCCTAATAGCAAAACCATCTGACTTCTCATTAAATTACATTTGTGTCAGCATAACAGGCTTACAGTTTTCTGCACATAAAATGCCAAATGCTGAAAAATGCAAAGTTCATCTTAAAGGTCTTATTTGTGTTTTGCCTTCAGATAAACTGGAATTCTAGTTTACAAATGTTGGCACATTGAAAGTCATTCCCCTGCTTGTTTTTAACTCTCCTTTTTTCCTGAGATTCTTGTCCCTTCTTCTGAAAGTGCCAGGCATCACCTTACAGCAGCAGCAGCTGCTGTGGTGGGGGCAGTGTCTATGGGGAAAATGTTGAATGCACTGAGATCTGTATCCAGTAACTTCTGTAAATGTCAGATTTTAATTTGTTTCTGCATGTCAGTCAGAATCTTCAAACCTAAAAGACAGCTGTTGCTCCAAGGGGACTGAGGAGATGCTGTGCCTTGGGATATGATGGAGAACTGAAGCAAAATCTAGTCTTTGATAAATATCTGCCTAGAGAAGGAGCCGTTCAAGACATCAAACCTAATTTAACTTACCTTTTCTTTCATGAATAGGGTGTGGGGCTGTTACTGGGTTTTGAATTGATCTGAGAATATATATTAATGAGAAAAGCTTAGTCAAATCATTTAGTGGAGTGCTTTTGAGATGCACAGCTGAATACCAGCAGTAATCCTGCATGCTGTAAGATTTTAATTTTTTTATTTTCCGTAAAAGTACCCCTTGGGAAAAAATGTTAAGCATTGAAAATAATTTCTCCATGTCAAGATGAGAATATGGAAACAAGTAGCTGATTAATTTTTATAGACTATCTTAAAACAAAGATGTATTTGCTAAAACAAAAAATTAGTTTCATGTGGCAAACCCCAACACTTACAAGTATTTATGCTGAGGGAGTAAGACTTTCATATAAGGGACAAAAAACGTGCTTTCCATGAGTGGAGTTATTGCTTGTGTCACAAATAGGATATTTCTCATCCCGGTCTTCAATGTCATCTTCCGAGGAAAGAAATAAGTAAGTAAAATCTTGAATACTCCTATAGAAAATATCACCTTGATTAACAGTTGTTCTTTTAAGGTAATATGAACCACCTTGGCGAGCTAGTGATGACAGTCTCTAAAACATGTTTTTCAAAGGGTTTTGGTTGTGTGTGTTGACATACCATTTTTGTTATAGTTATGGATGTATGAGCTAATACTTTAGACTGTAGTTCTAGAACAGACACAACACAAAGGGCAAGATCACCATCATCTTTCCACTGGGGAAAAAATAGTTTCTTCATGTGAAAGTAATACAAAGCATCCTAAGCAAAATTACAAACTTTTAAAAAATGGCAAGTCTAGAAACCTTGAATATGTGCACTAAATAATAATTCATTATGTGAAATAAGGAAAAAAGTAGTCATCTTGTCTTACTGTGTTTCAGTAATTCATCCATGCGTGTTTCTGTATAGTGTTGTGCAAATAAAATATTTCTCCTATTTTAAAGACAGGTCTCTAGGTTTTTCCTGTCTGTGAACAGGCATTTGATTGTACATTATAAATTATTACAGATAAACATTTACAAGTACTCATTAAAATTAATTATTATATTTACAGAAGACTTCCAATACATCAAACTATCATTCCTGTAAAATGTTCTGTAAAATAAGTGTGGCTTAATAGAATACAATCAAATCTTCTGACTACTGATCTCTCACCAAAACTTGATAAATATTCTCAGGCTTTAAGAGTGTCTTCCCATACTGAAGCATTTTTAGGAGAATTGAGATTTATTCACATAGATGTCATGCAGAACTCAGGACTCCATAACAAGTCAAAAGCAGCATTGTTAAAATACAGTGAGCATTCCATGAGTAATAATAGATTTCTGTGCCTCTTTGGTGTTTACTATTTATAAGGAGATGAAGAGTGGAATATTAAAACATATTTATCTGCCTTGTGTTGCACAGTAATTTTTAACAAGTACTATTTAGAAAAGAATATGCATCTTTGCTACTAAAAACTATTTTATTTCTTTACCTCTTTTTCTAAAATAGTATGTCCAAAATAGCTCAGTTTAGTGTGCCAACACTATTGGCAAATACTCTGCATTGAAACAATGTATTAGGTAACAAAAGCAAAAGAAAAATATGGATGATTAATGTTTTTGTTGCAGCTTTTACATTACCAGTAAACATATCTGCCAGGTGATTTGTTCCAGGGAAGTATGTGTCTCAGTCAGTACTTCTTTTTCTTGTTTCTGTTTTGTTTTGTTTTGTTTTATTTTAATTTTAGGTCTCACTGATTCTTTCCATGGGGATGGGAAGAATCAAAAAGCTCAAATTCCATCTAGTTTTCAATTTGAAAACATGTAGTTTTCTACAGGTTTGCTGTGGTTCTTTCCCAGTTACTGGAGAAATATCTTGAGATGAAGTCTCATTCCATTTCTAAATATAAGCATATTTATTCTTTTATAGCCTATGGAAATATTGACAGTACTTTTTTTTTTACTTCAGAATAACTTAATTATTTCTTCACACTTCAGAAACTGAATCACATGAAACTAAATACTGAACAAATCTTTTAAAGGCACAAGGCCTCTAGTTATGCAACATTTTGGCAACTCTAATCCAGAATTGCATGCTTCCTACCTCATACTGTACAGCAGACAAATCCTCAGTATATATATGTCTCAGTAGAAGTATCTCAAGACATCATATCACTTTGGAATTGGCTAATTAAGAAGTAGTTATCACATCTTTTTGCAGCTAACTTCAGTGATGCTACTCTTGCTGTTTCTTCAGTTATCTTTAGTTTTCTCAAAACCCTGTGGCCTGCTTAAAACAAAGCACTGCTTACTCATGGATGTGATTTAGTAAACATTTGCCTATGAAACCTTCCTGTAATTGGGAAAGTTTGGCTCCGTCAGCTGTCTCTATTTTGACCAGACAACATGACTTACCATCCCTGCAGAACTAGAGAATTAAGCATTTTGTGTGTCATGCAGCTACCAGTCACACTTGGCAGCTCACCTGCTGTCCTTCCTATTCCCCAAGATTCTCAGTAGAGTTACTTATTCTAGTGTTGGCTTCTACAGTCTGTTTGGTGTAGTTAGTCATGTGTCTCAGTCAGCTTATACAACATTTTTCGTACAGCCTCTTTTCCAGTGGGGAGGGTTATATGGAGAGCAGCAGTGGCAGTATGCAGGAATGCTAGACATGGTGATGGGGCAGCTACTCATGAGCTGCTGGGGATACCACGCAAGAAAGACTATTCCGTCTCGGTTTGGCAGTGCTGTGGGAAAAACAGCAGGCAGGGGTGGATGTCCTGACTGCTCTCCATGCATCAGTAATTGGACCTCCTGAGGCCAAGTGTCGGAGTGGGAGCCAGACCCGGAGTAACGACATAACCTCAATATGAGTATGGTCATTCTCCCTTTATTCAA
>BJBW01007519.1:0-33990 GCA_004320125.1 Scolopax mira | reverse complement strand
TGATGTTTCTCAAAAGGCTGGATTGTTCACTCCAAGGAGATCGTGGCCATAGCCACTCTTCCACAATTCCCCTTTCTTGTTTTGAACAATCTAGGCTTGATTAACAAACGTAAGCAACATTTTCTTAACACAATACATAGCACAGTCAATAAGCATTAAACTAAATATTATTATGATTACAAATAACAATAGTAAGCTTTTTAGACATCCTGTTCATTTCAATCAAGCTCCTGCTCAGCTAGCTTGAGGAGGTCCAGGTGGCCCCTCTCAGCTAGCCAATCCTCCACAGCTGAGCACAGTAGAAGTGGAGGAAGTATCTACACTGACTGAAAGTGAGTCCACCTTTAGGAAAAGCTGAGATTTTCAGGGTCATCTTATGGAGTCATTGTGATTTTATTTCCCACATCTCTCTCTTTAGTCATCAGGGCTTTTTTGCCTTATTCTAGTTCTTGCAATGTGGTGATTTCACTGTGAATTGGGTTACTTTCTTTCAGTCCAGAGGATTTACTTAGACACTGTTCACCACTTTCTCAAGGATAACCCTATAATAGACTGCTGACATGTTGTGGTTTTTTCTTTCAGTTTTCTGCTATAATGGGACTTTGAATGGTATGTGTCTCTCCCTGTCCAGTTATGAAGATCCAGATTTTTGATATTTTGATATACTATATATTTCTATATAGAGATATTGTAGTATCAATTTCTGTATATTGATATTTTTGCTTCCCATGTTTGTTCTTTCTGGTACTTGTAGATAATAACTTTGTTTTCTTTTAATACGGAATAAACTATGTATCCGGTTCTGTGACTGACTTTCTGATGTACCTCAAATATGTTACATGGTATTGTTAAAATGCCATTTTTCTCTTTTGAAATGCTTGATCTTCTAATAATTGCTAATATAAAAATACTTCTTTACTGTTTCTGTTATTTACTGTTTTCTTTGGGAGTGGCGCAAACACTCCAGAAAAGAGGGCTATGGGTAATGATTAACAATATGTTTACAGAGGAATTTTACCTTTTGTTTGGGAACAATAAAAACACTGATGTTTTAGCCCTTACTCCAGTGTAAACAGTGAAGACTCTCTTTATTTCTGTTAGTACTCAAGGATCTATGGATTTCTGCCTGAAACAGACTAGATCTGACAATCAGTTTTGCTAATTATTCATTTGGTTTAAAAAAAAAAAAAGAAAAAAAAAAGAAAAAAAAAAAGTGTACTGGGTTTTTGTTTTGTTTGAACTGGGTAAGAGAGGTTTAAATTTCCTATGGCTTTTTTCTGTCATTTCCCGGTTATTGTACTGTGAGAGTAAATATAGTATAAAAAAAATAAAATAGGTAAAATTAAAAGGTAGATTGGTAGACTTTTTCTACATGTCAGAGACTCTCCTTTATCTAATTCCTACCAAAGGTTGGTTTTCCTGCTAAGCAGAACATAGAAAACAGAGGCAGGCATATGTCTGTTTCAAGCAATGTGTTGGCAGCAACAACAGGTGTAGGTTTCTGGGTATCTTGCATCATCTAGCTATTCCAAACCAATTCAAAGAGGTTTTCTGTTCGTGTTTGCAAAAATTAGACCTGCTATTTAACAGATTTATGATTTAATGCTTCAAGGCTCTGAGTCCCTCTAGGAACTGCAAGAGCCAAGCTCCCAATAAAAAACCAGTCCTTTCTTACAGCTTCCGATTTCATGGACTAGTAGGTTTTGCCACTAAATGGTGGAACTGTGTAAGTATCTGCTTTTCAATTCCTCTTCTATAGGAAGGATAATGCTAACAGTAACTACTGTATCCAGACAACTTTTATTATTTTCAAAAGCCTGTGTTCACTGGCAGAACTTCTACAGTAATTTATTTCCAGAGTTTTTTGTATTTTTTTTTACACTGCAACTACACAAAATTTTCTGAGAAACTTGCTTCAGACAAAAAGCTGTGCTTTCTGAAAGCTAACCAGAACATTTAAACAGGATGGTACAACAATATCTGATGGCAGCTAGACTGCTAATGACAGTATGGTGATTCAGAGCTGTAATGGTTTTAAATGGCCTTGAAAACAGAAAGCTTGGATTTGGAGGCTTCACTATAAGATTGAAGAAAGAAGAAAGATAGAAAAACCTATGGTAATCTATTTTTAATTAAAATCTTAAACTGCGGTGGTGGTTGTGATCAGGTCACAGATGCTTCTCGGCAGCTAAATAACTTGCTAAAAGGATAGTATCTTCCTATTTTCAGAAAGGCAAGAAGGGAAATAAAAAAAAACAACCTAAACCAAGTATATTAAGCATTCAGACAGAGGTCTATAGTAAATTCCCCCTCAGAAACAGTCTCCTCTGTATTACAGATATGCCCAGTCAATGTGTTTTTCGAATTGTAAGTGGGTCACTAGGAGATAAAAATCTCGATTGGTTGAATACTACTGAATTTGAGGCAAATACTGCACCTAAAATGTCTTTGTGAGGCACTACAGTTTTTTGTTCTTCTAATTTGTTTGTTATTATTCCTATCGACTTTACATAGGGATTTTTCTTTCCCTTTACATAGGGATTTTTCTTTCCTGCAGGAATGTTTAGTTAGATGGTTCGAGCTAGTTAAAAATGAGCAATGCTGTGAGGTTTTTAGAAGTCCTCTATTCACACTATTGAAGAAAGAACTTTTTTCAGAGCAAGACAGCTTTGGATGAGATGCTTAGGTTCTTAAGAATGGTTATATCTAGCAAGGATTTGTTAAATTATTATTAAATATCCAGACAAAGACTCTACAAAGTTGGAAGAGTCCCTTGTTCCTGTATAGATATATATAGGCAGCTTGAGCCCAGTACAGGAAGCCAGTTAGGATTATTGTTAGTATAACTAAAAACAAACACAAAAAACCCCCCCCATTATGCATGACACCAAAAATTTAGGTTATTGCAGAGCAACTCAGTTATTGAATACTGTTCCCTTCGTATGGAAAACAAATAATAAAATCACTGCTCATTTCCCAGAGATTGGACTCTAGGACTGTAAAGAGCTGAGAGCAACAGTTTCTTAAGCCATGACATTTTCAACTTCCTTTTAAAATGACATCAAGAACACATAAAAATGATTTGAATCTGGATGTTGTGAAAGAGACATTAGGCTATCACTTCTCATCTGAATGGTCTTAACAAAATTTAAGGTTTGTATGTAGATTTGCCTTGCTTGACTCTGCATGTCTCTGTCTGTCAGTGGGAATGTGTTAGTATGAAGGTGGTGATGTAATGGATAAAGGAGAAAACAATAGAAGGCATTGGTGTTGTAGCACATCATTTTTTGTTTCCTTTGAAAATCCCTAAGCATAGGGAGTTTCATCAGCTCACTGATTTAACATTGGGGATTTTACTTACTTTTTAAAATAGTTCTTGAGGAGATAATATTAAGTCAGAAAGATATAATGGGAGGAGAGCTGGACACTGGGTTTTATTACATCTCTGTGCATGTAAACAAAAATTGTCTTATGGTATAATATCTTGACTTTGGGGATTTTTCTGCTTTATTTAGCATTCTGGCACATCACTGTATTTTCATGAACTTGATGGGGGTAGCTTGTATTCTTCTGCTTTTCTTTTTATCTTTTTGTATTTTCAACTTTTATCTTTAGGCACAATGAGAGAAGAAACACAGTGAGGGTATACCACTGCAACAAGACCCCATTTACACTTACTGATGACCAACACAGATATAGCATTATTGAATCTTCTTTTACAAATGAAACTGTCAACAAATAGAACATGCTACACTTCTTTTTATAGTGTCCCCCAAGATTCAGGTGTGATAGAAAAAGAAATAGGAAGATATAGATAACAGATAACACAATGTGTTGGGAAGCATTTGTCACTAAGGCTACACTTAGATATGCATGTGCTAGTCCCATAGGAAGGCACAATCTAGCCTGCAGGATTTTATTTTGATCTGGAAGGTAGTCGGATTTTTGATGATTCTAGCCCACAGAAAGCCCTAAGGCTTTTGTCTATCTACTGTGCTATATAGCATAAAATAACACTTTTTTTCCTGGTAATGGCTTTCCACAACAAAGACAAATTTGTGTTGTCTTTCTCCCCAGCACATGGAGGGGGTAAAAAATGAAATTGTAAGTGTATTAATGATGACCAGAATCCCTAAGATTACCCCTGCTGGCTATCTGATAGTATCAAACAAAAACAGTAATGTCACAGGTCCTTCAGGCTCATCTTCGTAAAAAATCCAGTAAAGCTTGCTTCATAGCTACTTTAGAAGCATTCTAAAGCATTTAGAAGCTCTAAGGGGGGAGGGGTGAAAATGGTATCTACTCTAGGAATATCTTATGACCACTTTGACAGGGGCACAAGTGTATCTAAGCAAGAGGCTGTATTAATATGGTGGATATATTTAAATATATATAGTGTTTATCCATTAGACACACGCATGGGTTTCAATCCTTGTGAATGCAGGATTCAGACCTTGGTGTGCATGTGTGTGTACGTACAGCTATAAGACCTTTAATTTAACTATAGAATTATGTGAGATGAAATTGTACTATAAAGCTTTTACTAGCATGTGTTTGACGTAATTATACTACTTATTACTTAAAAAATAAATTACAACTAAAAAACTGTCCTCAGTCTTTCTGCTTTGGCACACCGCAGTGTGTGTGGAGAGAAAAAGAGGAGTAAAGATTAGAGGAACTCTATTTTAGAGCCACCCCAAAATGAGTTTTGTGTCATTCTACCTTTAAACTTTGTCATTTTCAACTTCCACAAATCCAGTTGTTTGAGTCACAGTGGCTCTGGACAAGCTGAAGTGTGTCTTTCCTCTGTAAAAATGCAAATGATTATATTTAACTTATTAGGTAAGGTGCTTTGAAGTCTTCAGATGGGAAAAGAATTATACTTACTATTTCTGGGCCCTTAGACTGCTTTAGATTATTTCAAATAGTTTAAATATAAAATCTGAAGCATTCTCTGATTTTAAGCCTGGTGTCTAAGTGGCTTCTAGGAGCAGAAACATGCATTATGCCATCCAGGAACTCTGGACATCTTCCTTTTCCAGTGGTCTATGGATCCTGTTTCTAGCTCTGCTGAGCTAGGAGAAGAAGTACTTTTAACTGTGAGACTTTCATGGAAGGGAAAACAATGTTACCTGCCTCGAGATTGAATTATTTCTCCTCTGTGCTTAAAACAGGTGTAATTCAAAAACAGGTTTGAATAGAGGTGATGCTATTGAAAGTTGATTATTTTACAACTAAACCAAGCAAACAAAAACCCTTAAGTAAAATTGCAAAGATCAAAATCTCTAAGTTTTTAGAATACTAGAATTCCTGATGAATGTGTGATGGCATGCAGAAGACTAAGGTGGATAAAAGATCTCAAGTTGAATCATTTCCTTGCAGTTAGTGGTTTTGAAGTCTTCATGGTTTTGAGGTTTGGCATTTGTGCAGCAACCTGCCTTTTCTGTGCGTGGTCTGTAAGACCTCCTGACAGCCCATATCTAAATACATGCTAAACCTCTCTAAAGATCTCTTATTCTGATTATATATATTCTGATATAGATCCTTGTTGAATAGTCTGATACATGTTCTGTTTTAGAAAAGCTTATTCTTCAGAAGTTTCAAGTTAAATGGAGCACTGCTTCCCAGAGTGTCCTCTAATGCTCTGCGAATCAAGGGCACATTGGGCCAGGAGGAAAGTATTAAGTTTTTATGGTGCATTTGTATTCTATGAACTTGTCCACTAATCCTTTGAACTCGCATAAATTTGACTACAAGTTCTGGCAAGAAGCTAGTTTCAAAAAATCAAGCTGGTTAGACTTCAGAGAATAAGATCAGAATTTTTAAATTTTATGCAATTTTAATTGCGTATTTTATGTTGACCCTGTTAAAATCCTTCATCAAACTGACCTTTTGTCAATGGAACAAGCTTTCTTTAAGGGGATGGTGTTAATGTAGTGCCAAGAAATTGTTATATTTGGGGGGTACAGGCAGAAATCTTTTATAGAGGCACCAAGGACAGAAAAAAGAATAGGTGTAACTGGCTTGCATGAGCTTTTTGGAATAACTGTAGTAGGGAATTCTAGTATTGGTATGATGGCAGCAGTGTTTCAGTGCCATTGCTGCATAAGAAACTCACCCCTGGCTTTTGAAGGAGACAGACAGTGCTGAAGAGTGAGGGATAGAAAAGGAGAGAGGGAATAGTGCTGTACTTTTTCCCTTCAGGATAAATGGACAAAGACTACTTCTAGTTTCTTAATCTGGGATTTATACCAGTCTTAAATTTGCTTAGTCCATGATGAAAAGATGGGCTGTATATTACCAGCACATTATAAAGAAATATTATGAATGGCATTCAGAGTTGACATGTTATTCTTTAACTACAGTAAATCATCTTAAGTGTGGTGTTAGTATTTTTAGGATAAGTACTGTACTTGCATAAAATCTTTGGCTTGTTAAACTATATAATCTTTGAAGCCAAAAATACCATATAAGCAACATACGTTTTCTTCAGGGCTTTGCAGCCACAAATAACTGGTTTGGCTTGAGTAGAGTATGTTTATTGATATCCAACTACATTTTTACTTTTTTTTTAAAATTTTCATCAAATATCTTAACTGGACTCTTTTAATATACTTTTTTCTTATTTATTTGGTCATCCCCCTCTGTATCATGCATCATCATATGGAAAAAGGAGAAGATGGGGTGAAAGATTGAACATTATCTATTTGTTGAGCTTTGCATTGCAAGATAATATTCCTGAGCTGTCTTGTTTGTTTTTTTTTTTTTTTTTTTTTGTTTTCAAGAGTTTCAGAACTAATGTATTGGTTTGGAGGTAAAGAGGTTTCTTTGATTCAAGGAAAGTATTTTAGTAGACAGGCCAAAACATTAAGCCGGAATGCCCCAGTGCCATTTAAAGGAACACTAGACAAGTACACTGTCCAAGTTGTGTTGGATTTCGCAAAACACTACATATAATCAAAGCAATAAAAAATCAGCCTCAGTTCTATGTGTTTGCAAATATATACATATGTGCTTACATTGAAAATGTATACCAAAACAGTGATTCAACTTGATCTGTAATGTCTTATTCAAGTAATTGATTTTTTTGTTTGTGAAAATAGGAAGCAAATTATTTAATTGTGAAGAAGTGAGGATGTGTATGTGTTTATTATAGATTGTGCAGCAATGCAAATTTTCTTTAGCAAAGCAGACTGAAAAACTGTCGGGGTTTTTTTTTTAAATATCTGATTAATACAGGTCTGTCTTTAAATATGAAATTGAAAAATATGCAAGCTTCTAAAGGAGTTATTTGGTTTAAAAGGTGATAGAGGCAAGAAAGTCTGTGGTAATTTCACACATTAGCACCTAACAAAGATCTTTTACTCCATCAACTCCTAAAATATGATAAAATACTTGAAAAAAAATTCTTATCACCCTCTATAATAAACATAGCAAACATATTTTTTTAAGGTTGTTTGGTGGCAGATTTTTTTTTCAAGTGAGCGAGTGATCTCTTTAATCAGCTTTCATCAGTCATTTAAAATGCATTGTTTGAGTTAATGGTGAAATACCTGAGCATTGCTCCTTTCATGTTTTGTGAGGATTCATGTATGTGAATGAACACCACAGCTTGCTCACTACTCATTGTGTAGCTAATTCTTAGTATATGTTGCTTATTTGGATTAAGGTAAATATTGAACTGTTATAAGAATACACCCATGGGACTTTCCACTGGTGTAGTTAAATGCACTTAGGACATAGCTTGAAGTTAAAAATAGCTTTAGATTAGTTATTTAAGTTAAAGCTGTGTTGGTAGTCCTAAAATGACATATTTGTAAGAAGTAGGGGTGGATTAGAAATGCCTTTTTTGTGATTGTTTGCCACAAGTAGTCTGACATCTGGTAATTTCTAAACAAGCTGACAAAATACAAATGAGTGAGTGCTCACTGCCAGCACTGGTAAGGAGGTATCATTAGGTACCAGGAGGCACGTGTGGCTAAGCAGATGTGCCCTTAGTATCAAAAATTTGTCTCTGAGCAATGTTGGTAATCCTGAAGCAGGGCATTTTTCCAGCAGCATGCCTTCCTACACTGGACAACAGCAGCTCTAGAGCAGTCCATGCGTGTGGCTCTCATCCATGTCCATCTTCAGCCATTGTGTAAGCATTTGCCAGAGCAGTAAGGACAGGTCCTTAAAGGGAGGTAAGGCCTTTGGTTGCACAGTGAAATGAGAAGCTGATGAACCCCAGTACCAGGGAAAAAGGGATATCATGGGCTCAGGAGTTGTCATTGGGCCTGCTGGAGTAACTACTTGCTAGAGGCATCACAAAAAAGAACTGAAAGGTATCCATTAAACAAAGAATAAATCTGGCTTCCTTATTTGGACAACAGAGCCAATTTTAAATCTGGCATATATATATGAAATCAAACATAATTTCTTTCCTTGCAATACATAGAAAGAACAGATTGAAAACATTTCAGGACATCTGTCTTCCTGAAGTGCTCCCACAAGGAAGGTCATCTTTCTAAAACCCCCAGGTCCACACCTACCACTTTTTCTCTTTTCCCATATGGTGGTGGACCGAATGCAGTACTGCAGCTGCTTTGCAAGTTTCACAGCCATTTTAGATTTTCATAGTTCTTGACCCCAGTTGAAGTCCCTGAGTCTCAGAGTTCCATCAGTAAGTTCATGTCTCTGAATGAATACACAGTGCCTTCAATAGCTACCTTGTGTTCCAGCTTCTTTGGACTTCAGTACTTGTTGTCCTTCCTATGGGTTACATTTTGATCTTTATTTGTGATCCATTTCAACTGCTTCTATGTTTCTGGCCTGGACTGTAGCATTAGAATTTTTAGTTTTCTTGTTTCCTCATGGAAAAATCTCACTAGGAGCTTTGGAGGAGCTTTGCTTCTCCACAGGCCTCTCTGACTAACAGAACCTGCCTTTCAGTTGATGCTATATTTCTATGACTGATTTTATAAGGCTAAGGTCATATGCTTCACCAGTTCCTTCCCTATCTGTTTCCAAATTTCTGGCTTGTTTTAAATTAAGGGTTTTTTCAACAGGCTACATCTATATCACAGTACTGTACCTTGTCTTCATTCACCTTTTGCTGCAGAAATTGCTCACTTTCCCTAGTAATCTCTGCAGTCATTGTCCTTGCTTATAAATTGTTGTTTCATCATGTTTCCTCCAGTAGACATAAATCTGGCTGGGTGATGACCACCCATTACAGCTCGAATGGTGAAATCCAACAGCAACAGAGAAGTTTTCCCAAATTAGTTAAATTTATTGCCAGAGCAATGCACAAGTAACATGAGCAAATAAACAATCATTTTAGTGCCATGATTCAAAAAGCTGAAAAGAGTGCAAAATTAGACACTATGCAAAACAACTTGTTCAGCTGCATTTAATCTATTACAGTATAAAAGAAACAAGATACTGTTAAATGACTAAAGATCTCTGAAGGGATTTTAACTGGCCTCCGCAAGACATGATTTAAAACTTGTGTTTCAAAAGAAGCAAAGGTGACTTCTGTGGGATAGACTGTCAATAAAATTCTAATACTCTGGAACCAGTAAAAAAGAGAAGTCACTAAATCTAGCGCTAAACTATATGATGGTAATGATGGTTTTACCTCTGTGCACTTTCTTTTATGTTGAAGGCAAACTTTAAAGGTATTCAAATCATGTGCAGGGATCATTTCATGCACTGCTGAAAAGCTGTCAAACAAAGGGACGGTTTAGCTGCACAGCAGCCCAGTCTGCTCTACATGGGAAGTTTAGGTTGACAAACTATATTTAGCTGAGGTTGAATCCGGCTGAGATGCTGAGATTAACAATTGTGCACTTCTAGAGTGACTCTGGGGGTCTTTAACAACCCTAACTGTTAAGTGGATGGGGTCTTGGTTTTACATCTTGTGTTATATCCCCACTAACAGAACAGCAATTGAATGTGCACTGCCTAGAGTCCTGTGTTACCTCCTAAACGTAGGACAGAGGAGTGGTTTTCATGCTGCCTGGAAATTAGATTGAGCAGGCAGAGTGTGAATCTTGACTCACATAGCTATGAAACTGGACTCTTGTCGCTATAGTTAGCTTTCATCTGAAGGAAGGGGTGAGCTCGAGGCTCAAACAGTGATGCAGAATTCAGCCATACTGGCAGGGCTGTGACTGCAATAAGCATGTAAGGAGGTGTACCAGTATGGAGGTTACCTACTGCTTTCTTTGCAGGACACTGTAATTCTCTCACACCCGCTGGTGTGAGTGCTGCTTAATGGTTTTGGTCAACATGAGCCTCATTTAGCAAAACCAGACTTTTGGATCTGTTTAAGCTCTCTGTCACATGCTGGCTGGAACAACATTGGAGTGATGTCACAGACAGCTTGGTCTGCAGGTCAGGTGGGTAGGAAGGAGGGAAGATAGCCAGGAGCAGCCAGGAGCACTTGCTGATTTGCGTGGGAACGTCTGTTCCTGGGATCCGTTGAGCACTGCCAGGTCCCATCCCCAGGACTCCTTTAAAACACTGCATTTCTGTATAAACACAGCCTCTTCACCTCTCAGGATACTACTTACATATTGTTTCAAAGTGTATTTTGGCTAAGCTGCCTTGTTAATCATCAGTTTGGTTCAGTAGGAGGTGCTGGGTAAACTGTGAGCTGAATCTAGTGCTCATCCATTCTAATTCAGCAGCTAATCAGCTGGGTCAGCAATGATACAAAATAAATACACTGTGAAAACAAAATGCTTTTAGCATATTGGGCCTTAACTGCCTTTAGGGTTTTACATGTTTTGCTAAATTGAAATTTCATACACAGAGAATATCTTCTTCTTAATCCCAGGCCTTTGTAACAACTTCCTTTCTAGAGTAGAAAATAAAATGTAAACTTAATTGCTTAAACTCTGAAAAATGCTTTTCTTTGAACTCAATGAAGCACAAAGATGAATAGTTTATTACTAAAGGGAATTTAGCTCTATTTATGACTGCTTGTACTGTGAAATTGGATGTTTGTGATCTCTAAAGACTTGCTTTCTTTTCAGGGATATTACGCTATAGGTCAGACTACAGTAGAAAGCCAGACTGTAAGAAAATTGCAGTCTCTAGAGCAACCTGTTTCTGTATTTATGGAAAATAAATATGGAGCTTTACCAACTTTAGGATTCAATGCAGTGAACTTCTTAAAAATCACTGAAATGCAAACTAACCAACACTGATGGACTTTAAAGCAATTATTCTGTAATACTAGATAAATGCTCTTCTATTGGTGCATGCTACCTCATTTATATCTCCAACACTGCTAGACCAGCTTTCAATATTTTTCAGTAGTCTGGAGCATAGATAAAATGAAGTCAATTAAGTGTGATGGACAAATGAATCCCGTGCAAAATACTTAATATATTTGTTAAACTTACACTTGTGATCAATGTCTGGTAGCCTATTGCACAGCAGAAATGTAAGCCAATGATTAAGCACACGTGCTTGAATTTCCCAGCTATTTTGAAAGTTTTGATCTGTGTATGTGGCCAACTAAAATAGTAATTCTTCCTTGTGCAGCAGGATATACTAAGATTTTTAGGTATATACTTGTCGGAGTGGGAGGCGGACCCGGAGTAACAATGTAACCTCAATATGAGTATAATCGTTCTCCCTTTATTCAAGTTTTCACAGAGTTTATATAGACAGGCAAGCAGAGCACGTGCTAGTGACAGCTATATGATTGGCTTACAATTTCTGTTCACATGAATAGAGCACTCACACAATTGGTGTAAAGTTCTTGTCCAAGTGCAGAGGGATTTTCCCGTCTCCCGAGCATAGTTCCACTTATCTTGCTTACTCCTTACTCCCTTCCTCATATCTTACCAATCAAGGACAGCTGACAACCATCTCTGGGCTTTTATCTAAGTCAAAGACTGGGTTGCTCATTGCAAGCAAATTGTGCCCCTTTTCACTCAGCTATTCCTCCACATATACTAGCATTTTTAGGGCATCTTACTGCATAGAAGCAATCTCTGAAAAATCCTCTTCCTTCACTTTCTCTTTCAGAATATCTAAGTGGGCCAGAAAAGAAGCGTATGCAATCAGGAGGGACATTAGATGTATTAAAACGAGAAGAACTGCTGCTGTTCTTCCAGACACTGGTAAGATGCCATGTAGAATGTTGTGTCCTGCTCAAGTCAGCTTTGCTCAAGACAAGCTTTCAAACTGGCCTGCATTCAGGGAAGAAGCAGTGAGGCTGATCAGGGAAGCAGTGAGCTTCTCCTACACAAAGAGCCTGATCCATTCAGTCCTGACAAGAATGAAGGGATAATATTTGCAACATCTTTCCAATAGAACTGGGTGGATGTGTGGATATTGGAGGAGGTAAGAAAGCTGACACTTCTTAAGATAGTGTTTGATGACTTGATAAGTGGGATTATATGAAAAGGGTGAAACCACTAAAATAGCAGAGAAGGGAGCCTGTTGTTGCAGGAATCGCATTCCAGGTCTCTGTGCTTATGAACAGATTGTGTCTAGCAAATAACTCAACTCTTTATGGAAAATATTTAAGGATTATTAAATATTAAAATATTAAGGACTATTTAAAAAATATTTAAGGTAATATATTTCTAGTTGGGCTTGTTTTGTTGAATTTTGCTTACCTTCAATAACATGTCTCAAGAAGAGGTGGAAATTTAGCATATATTTGTTGCTTCCAGAGCAAAGGCTGGAGTGGAAGTCAAAAAAGAAAAAATATATTACAAAAGGTATGGTTCAATTCAGCTTTGATCACAAAGCAATTAGTTGCCAGTACCAGAATCTTGGCTTTGTTTAGTTTTAATTTATACCATCAGAAGTTTTTCCAGTTTTGAAACACAGCTCTGAATTCACAGCCAGTGTGATGAGGATTTCTGTTTAGAATTCAAAACATAGGTAGAACTAACTGTGGTCTGCATGGCAATGAAAATGAGTGTTATTTTCACTGATTATGTACGCAAAATAAGTCAAAGTAAATGCTCAGTTTCTAGTGTATCTTTCATTGCAGTTACTAGTCTCAATAATATGTGATACTCGCCACATTAACTGAAAAGATCTGTGCTCTAGATCTGCAGATACTTTGTGTGTCATGCACTCTGTTCAAAGGGCCTTAATACCTCGATTTTTTCTGTAAAAACATCATGTCACCAGCTGTAATGCTCTATAGTCATATTTTTGTGGAAGAGTGACACAGTAGGTTTCATTCAAGATCAGCAGCTACTTAGATGATGCTAATAACACCATTTTGGTATAAACCTATTAAAAAAATTAATACATCAACCCAGCTGTCTAATGTTGGTCACCAGTCATCAACATATTGCCCATTTATTATATTTAAATTAAACCATAACCTTTTTAGTAAATGAAAATGATGGAGTGTGAAACCTACCTTTAAAGACTCAAAGGACGGTGTGTTGTTTGGTGTTTTTATGGTTGTTGCGTGTATTTTCATTCTGTGTCTTAGCCTCAGCTAGCAACTAGCTTGTTTCAGTTCTGGGAACATGGATTGTATCACCGGCACTATTCTGACTGACTTGGTCTTAACCCTGTGCTGCTGTGAACGTGTGCTTGGTGTTTTGGCTCAGTGATTATGCAAAGCATGCTCACATCTGTTGTGGTATAGAGTATTATAAGTATACACATTATTAGTACATCTGTAGTACATGCTACTTATGATCCTCCTGCTGCTAAGCATGGAATTGGAATTTTAGGCCAATAAAACCCAGTGTTTTATTGAAGTCTCATACAGCACTTACAGGGAAGGGTGGAGCAATTTGAATTACTATGTTATCTGAGGCACTGTTTGTTGAAGGGGTTAAATGGCATTGATTGACATATCTTTGTTTGCTTAGACCTCTGATAAGGACGTTTTTGCCAAGTTATCTCACTTGCAATACAAGTTGTGCCCTAGAAAAGTGGAAATCAGAACATTTAGAAAGAAATATCAGCATTTTTGCCAAGTGAAAATGTGCAAGAAATATGAGGTTTGCAACTGGTATTTGAACAGTCACATTTCAGTAAGTTCACAATTTAAGTTTCACTTTTATTTTTCTCCTAGGAAATTGCCAAAAACAGTACAAACCCCCCAAATCTAATCACAGAATTTACATGAACCTTTTCATTGTGTTAACATGCTCCAGTTCTTGTGAAGGATACTACATGACAGGATAGCAGTCCAGTATGAGATAAAATAGGAACTGAGGAAAAAAAAATAATCAAGAGCGTGATGGCTTCTCGTTCATGCACACGTGAAACTGAAAGAATGTATTGAATGCAGCTGCATGCATGTTGCATGTATAATCTAGGAATATTCAATATGTTCTGTTAATTTGTGATGAAAATTTGATTACTAAAATTTGCTATGCCATCAGATGGATGAGAGAGTAAGGAAGTTGGTAGATGGTATACTGATTTCCGGTGATCTGGACATATAGGAGATGTGGACTTAAAGTGTACGGTTACAGACAAGTGCTAATGCACATATACAGGTTGAGAAACAGGCAGTACCAGTTCTCCATGCTATATCATGAAATGAATGTAAATCAGCACTCATGTACTAATATGGCAAGGAAAATAAACGTATAGTGGGGTATGGAAAGCAGGAGCATTGTATACTCCTCCCAGCATAGAGGGTAATGTGGGAAATGCATTTCCAAATAGATGAAGGTTAGTCAGTAGAAAGCAATTATCAAGTTCACATAACCAGAAAACCTCAAAAGCGAAGGCTGCAAGGAAAGCTTGAGTCAGCTTCAGGATGGAAAAGAGAAATTCAGTCTTGAAATAGATTTTTCCATGAAGAGCAAGAGAACAACCTGTTTTCCCTGTTCATGGTGAAAAGGACAAGAGCAGGTGGTCATAACTTGTAGCAAGGAAGATTAAGGTGAGATATTAAAAAAGTTTCTAAATTTTATGAAGGTAGAACCACCCTTGGCTCTTCTGTTTCCAAGCTGTTCTCATGTCACAAATGATTTGTAATGATGTGCTAGATTTGTCTTATCAAACTCTTTCTGTTTTATTCTGAATAGTTTATAAAACAGTAGAAATGAAGGACAGATTTTGCATTTTTTGCAAACCTAATAGTCTACATAAACAAAATTTTCACTCAAAATATTGACTGAATTAAATAAAAATAAAGAAACTCCCAAGAATAAAATACGTGCAAATTAATTGGGTAAATTATTTGCTGTGAATCATTCATTTAGCTTAATTTCTAAGTTTTGCTTATTATTGATCCTTAATTAGAATAAATGTGCTATGTGCAAAGTTAATAGTTTTTATTATCATTCTAAATACAGGTATTGTCTCATTGCTTTAAAAGTGTGCATCTTTAGATGTACTTTTCATAAGTCAGTTTGCATATTGATAGCTGTTAATGTCATGTTAAGCCCCATGCAGTATCATTCTGTGAATACTGGAAAAGGAATAAACATGATTAACTGCAGACTGTGATGCTAAACATATTCAATTATTCAAGTGAATGTTTCTCTCTCTCTTTCAGCTAATTAGAAATTTATAGATTAGCCTTTTCCTCCTTCCCTGGTGGTTATTGCCCCCTATTGTTAAGAAACCAGGGGATAATGTAATGAGATGTTCACTTGATTACTATCAATAAGACTTCAAGTGGTATTTTTAAGAATAAGCAGACAAATTCATCCCAGGTGCAACATCAACAAAATCAATAACATAACAGTAATGAATATTGCTGAAGAAAACTGCTGCAGATCACTGTATCATCTGTATGATCATTTTGATTTAAAGATTTTATTTTTTTTTTTAATTTGCCAAACACCTTTTAAAATGACATTAAATCTGGCAATATTTATCCAAAAGCTCAGCCTGGGAAAAGGTCTGGTACATGGAGAATATGTGTCAACGTATTTGTACAGCATACAACTTTGCTAACCTCAGTAAGGTGCTGTCTTGGCAGGGTCAGCCATGGCCACACTCTGCACATTCAGGTAGTTTCCATACGCAAGCTTCTCCAGTAGAACAGTTTCATATTATTCCCTGGAAGAGGGGCTGTAGTAGCTCTTGCTGACTACAGCCTCCATTGGTCAACTGAAAGGAAAAGGGTCCCCTCTGGCTTTAGGCGCAAGTACACTCCACAGCTTGTATTCATAGGACTAAAACCTGACCACCAAACCAGGCTGACCTCTCACTGCCTTTTGAGAGCACCCTCTGACCTGCACTTCACCCACAGACTGACTGTTCCTGGACCTAGCTTTGGAACTGTGGTGGGAGCGGGCTGACAGTGCATGATCATGATCAAGTCTGCGCCAAGCCTTCAGGGAGAGATGTGCCCATGGTTCTTGAGCAGATTGCAACTACTGAACTCTTCTGGCTCCTGGTGTTGCTCCTGCCACTTCCTTTGCTTGAGCTTTCAGACTGGACCTTAGGTTGCGGTCTCCTACCGCCCTCAGCATACCTAATACACCCATTTAAGATGCACTCAGCAGACCAAATGTAGCCCTAGGACAGAAACTCTTCTCTGAAATTCCCACTGAGATATCCAATAACCAGTCAAACTTCTCAAAGCAAAGAGCCTCTTTGGAAACGAAGAATCTCAATAGACAGCCTCATTTCATAAGAAAGGTTTATTTTAAAGCCTTTTCCTCATTTTCATGCTTGGAATTTCATTTTAACACAGGGTTTATCTTAAAAAAAACTAGAACTGTGAGTTCTCTCTATTGATATGAAACAAATCTATCATGAACTTATTGCTCATTTTTTAATTAAAATTTTCTATTATGCAAAGCATGAGTCTTAGGCTGATTGACAATCATTCAAGCTGTTGGAATAGAAGATCTTAGCACAGTCTCAGAAAAATTCAGTGAGAGCCTCCTGCAGGAATTCTCTTTCCCACAATGAGATTTCAGTAAATTACACCATCCCTTTCAAGAGTAATTGCAATAAATTTAATATGACCAGCAAACAAGAAATATGTCAGTGTATCACAGTTCATTACAATAAGATCTCCATTGAGGACTAATAATAAATAGTAATGCTCAGGTAACAGCCAAGAAAATGTAATGTCTGATTATTGAAAGAACATAAATAAGGATCTGAACTCATTGGATCCTGTTCTGAATAGAATAAATGGATGCCCTGTGGACTTCTATCAAAGTGATGGATGAGGGGTTTTCTTTTTTGACTACTGAAAATGCAAAGAAATAAAAAATGTATCCAACCCCAGACTTTCAATCTCTCCCTGCGTTCAACAAATGATTGAAGACTGCAAACGCAGAATGTGAAGGACAGCCGTTCCAGCAGGAATATCTGAGATCATAATCCAAGTTGTAGCACTGCCTTGGGCACTTAAAGGGATATGGTCAAATAATTCTGTGGTGGGTTTTGTTTTGCTTTACTTTTCAGTGTTTGTAAAAAGTCATGTTTTCTGGAAAATGTGAGCATATTTTCTTTTGTTCCCAGTTTGTCTTCTTTTTTGGAAAGTGTTTATTTCTTCCCTTCATTTCTTTTTAGAGCACAATCCAATTTAGTATTTTTTTTTCTGCAATACTGATCCTGTCAATCAATACCTAGCAGTTATATTCATTTTTAATGTTATTTTGTGCTCTTTCAAGCAACTCTGCCTGAGCACACAGAAGCATATTTCAGCTGCAGGACAACTCACTTTATTTTAATCTTTCACTGATACAAGCTGATGCACACGAAACGCTACTTACTTGCAAATTATAACTGAATAATTTAAAGCATGGGAGCTCATGAAGGAGAAAATTAAAGGTTTAAGGACAAACTCAATTCTTATCTAAAACTACCATAACATGTGGAGATAATAAACATACATCAGAAGTGAAATTGGTCCAAATATCATCCCTGAACTGACAGTGTGCGTGAATAATCTTGTGATAACATTTTATTGTTATTCATGTTGAAGCAGAAGTAATCAAATCTCATTTTTAAGGCTGGTTTGTTATTTTAACTACCTGAGGGGAATGTTCTTTCCAAAGTTACAAAGAAAAAAAAAAATCTACAATATATCAGATGTACTGAAGGACTTTCATCTTGTGAGGTATATGATATACGACAGAGACAGCACACCAGATTTGACTGATGACTAGTATGACCTACCATGGACTCCCCCTTCCTCCTCCCGCCTTTTCCTTTATTCTATATTTCCAGCAATTTATAGCTGCTTACAACTTCAGAAGTCTTTAATCATTTGCAATGGTATTTTCTTTGTAGAAATATTCCTCATGCAGTGCTTGAGTATATAATAAATATTCTTTACAATGGTTGTACTGGTTTAACATTAATATTTCAAATATTTCAGTTATGTATATTATACATAACAGATAAAGCACATTTATTTCAAACTTCTGTTAAAGTGGCTCAATTTTAGTGGCTCAACAGAAGTTTAAGAGATAGAATGGCTTGGTGCTATAGTAAATATTTATTTTTTTTTAGACAGCTGAATCCAGGAGAGTTGCATTGCTTATGCAGTAGTTATAAAAATTAATTATGTTGTCTCATTTTCTCTTGTCTGAAATAATAACAACTTTGTTACTTTTAGAAAATCAGAAGTGATTGCGACATGAGGCTGAATGAAAAACCTTCTTGTGTGGGATCCCAGTGCTACAGATGATTGTTGGACAGCAGACCCATCGATTTTGGAGCTGACATGCATAATGTTTCAGCAAACTCCTGCTCTAGTGTTGCCCAGGTGTTATGATAATTATCTTGTCCTGTGGGTACAAAGATTTTAAAATCCAAAATGTGCTAGTAATATTGCCTGATGTGATCTCCTGGATGGAGTAGTCTCTAAAACAGAAGCTGCTGATTTCAATAACAAGAGAAAAATCTTGGTTGGAGCTTGAGCATGTTTTCTGCAATTTTATTTTTGTTTGTTTTTCAGAAAGATGGTAATCTGTGGAAAATTCACCTTTTCTTACCTAAACCTTTTTCCCTCCTGCTATTTTCATTCCAATGCTTATAGTCTTAGCATTGGGTAAAAATGTTTATAATTCTTTGTCTAGACCATACTCTGACCTTGTTATTGAATCTTGTATTGTCACTCATGACTAGTTTCTGGTATTAGAAAACTTCTTCCTGGGTAAACAGTTTCAGGCTGTGAAGAAGTTTCCTACTTACACATTTTTTGGATAAAATACAGTATGTGAGGCAGGGCTTCCATGCTTGTAATTTTCATATGGTTCCTCCCCAACTTCTGAATACTCAATGTCAGAATTTGCACAAATTCAATCCATACTTTATACTTATGACTTGACAATTTGTTCTTTGAAACTGGCAATAAGACAAAGAATTGTGAAGAATGTGACCGTTGTTTTGGCTTTGGAAGTCCTTCTGCCCGTGTTTGGCTTTTAGCCAGGATATTGTGTAAGGCTGCTAAGCAGGTGAGCTCTTCCAAGCTACTGTCAGCTGCAGAAGATGGGGAGGGATACCCCTCTTCAGCTTGACTCACATCTCTCATCTCTTTCTTGGGTATGCTACTACAACTAACCAGTAAAATATGTGGTCTTTTCTGCAAAACATGTTGATTTTCATTTTGCTTGAGTGTAGAGTGTATGGGTGTACATCTTTTAAATTAATATGTTTGTATTAATGCTTAGATTTGTAATTGTTTCATTTTTTAGGTGCTGGCTGTTTCACAGAGGGTGTAATTCTTTAGGCTGTCATCAATAAGAATTAAACAAAAAACAAAAAATCTATCACAATAAAGAAAACTGTATATTAAACATCATCTAATAGAGAAACACTTCTTCAGCTCAGCAATAAGAAACACTGTGCCAGTTTCACCCCTGCTGCCAGTCCAGTGGAGACAGTAACCACAGTAAGCACATCAACAGTGGAGACAGTAAACCAACAGAGTTAAACACAGTACCAAGTATATTAGGAAAAGTTTGATAAGGATGTATCCAGAACAGATGAACAAAAAGATTTTTATTTGTTTTTTTTTTTAAATTAAAAACATACATTCAGAACATTAGACAGAGTACTGTTAATTTGATTTTTAGGGGGTCACAACAAATCAAGAACATGATTTATATTATCAAAATGCACCATTTTAAATTTACAAACATATGGAAAAATGTTCTCCTGAAAATTAAACCACTCAATTGATACAAAAGCTGATGCCAACATACAGTTTGTGGGTTCCACAGTACAAAACCAATCTGCTTTTTTGGCAGTGTGCAAGAGCAGGGCATCAAACCGTCCTTGCATGTGAGTCAGTATGCTCCATAAATAGGCTAGTGGCTTCAGTTTATGATTTTCCTTTCTACACCACCCCTCTCCCCCTCCCCTCCCCCGCCCCCACTATCATCAAGAGAAATTGAAATACTGTGAACACGGGGCCACAAAAGCACTTCAGTTCAATAATTTATTTCTGCAAACAAAGAATAGAAGTGTGCATCTCTATTTTCCTTCAATTTGTGCTTTGTAGTTGTCACTAAATCAGTCTTCAGCTACATCCTTGGTCTCTGAAGTCTGTGTATTCATGCAGAGGTAAAACTGAGAACTATCTGTGATTTGCTCATTCCGGGGATACATTTTTTATGTATCCTGTGTTTACCTGTAAACACAAATTTTTAAGTGTTGCTGTCTCCCAGCCATGCTTCCTTTCTTGCAGACCGTTTCAAACTCAATGTATTGTAAAATACATTGCCATTACAAACAAAAAACAAATCCATCTAGGTTTCCAGGCAGATCTTCACCGCCCTTATCCACAGTCACTACCATGAAGTGTATGAAAATGCTTGGTCACAAGAGGCTCAAAGATTTGCAGATTATTCCAGCATTGGTACTAATAGCTACATCATCCTGGCATTCAGGAGAAACTTTTAAAAAGAAAAAAATAGAAAAAGAGTTCACACTTCTCTGATTTTCAGAATCCCTAGTTATATCTAAATGCGCAATAGGCAGGAGTGCAGGACAACGGCAACCAATGTGTAGAATTAAGCATGGTGCCTTACGGTGGTGCTGAGGAGCTTATGTCCACACAATGAGCACTTTGAGATTGGAACAATTACTTTGGACGGGGCCTAACCTGATATCTTGTACCGATTTCCTGCCAGTCCATTAGCAGTTTGTCACCAGTAGATGCAAGTCCATGATGCCTAATGGAGTATGTTAGGCACGGTCAGGTTTGTTCTGATCCAAATGAAATTCAGTTTTTGCACTTCGCAGTGCAAAATGTAGAGAATGGAGATAATAGAAAGACTTCCTTCCAAAGTCCAGTTCTGATCTGAACTACAATGATAATGTATGTTTGCAAATCTGCAACACTTAAACCAACTACATTTCAACTTGTTATTTAACATCTGAATCTGCAGCACCCTGTGATGCTCTCAGGACACAAGTTTGGGAATTTCTGGAACTTCATGTTAGAGATGTCATTTGAAAATCCAGAATCCTCTAAGACCTCTTTGGAGGAAAGGCAGATTTTTCTATGAGCAGTAGGGTCTATTTTTCCTGTTCTGCAGCCCATCCAACAACTTAAATCTTACAGTGGTATCAACAAGAGTTGGCATGAATAGTTTGTACAATTGCACTGGCAGCTGCTCATGTTGAGTCAGCAGGTAGCATCTCTACTAGATAAGAAAGAAATACAGAAGTACCTGTATATTAATTTAAATTAGTTACTATCAAATCCTCTGTTCACAAACTAAGCACCTGCTCAAAATTTCTAGTCAAAAGGAGTCAGGAGAGTAAAGCAGCAAATTTCCTTAGCATCTGTTCTGATGGAGATGGAGTAATGGTTCATGGGCAGGAGACGGTGTTCTCAATCAGCTTGATGCAGTTAGGTGAATAATCACTATGGACGGGAGTGTTTCAGGCAAAATAGAGTTCCGGATTAACAAATTGTCTGTGAATAATTAAGGGATAGGGCATGAAATGATATTAAGCTATGGCACCAAAGGGCTTCCAATTATTTATGAAAAAAGTCAACCGAGACAAGCTGTTGTAGCATTCATTAAACTAATGAGGGGAAGCACGTTGAGTTGCAGTTTCAGGATGATACCTTGAGGTCAGAATGCAATTTGATGCATCTCTGGCTTGATCTCTCTGTTGAGAACTATGACACTGTTTAAAAATTAAATTTTATAAAAATCTGTGACTGCCCTTCTTTCAGAAAATAAAATGAAGAAAGCACATATGAGAAGGGCTCCTAGGTTGTAAGAATGTTGTAATCTGAAATACTGCATTTTTAGAAAATATTACCATCAAGTTAAATCATTTGGGTTTGATATTAGTATACTTATGGAAGAGAAGATGGATAAAGGATTAAAAGGGAAAACAAAAAAGAAAAAAAACCCACAGAAATTGAATGCCCACTACCTCCTAAACAGCAAGAGCTAAAATACATAATTGCAAGTGGCCTATTTCTGGATACTCTGGTAACAGTTTCTCCAAGCAACAATCTAGAGTAATTCAATGACCTTTGTGTGGCACTGCAGCAGATAAGGTAAACCCTAGCAGAACTGACAGGGTTTACGCAACATAAGCACAGCAATACCCTTTTCATCCTGACACCAGCCAAGTTTTCTCAAGGACCTGAATTTCCTTGTAGGCTTGATGCTCCCATCTTTGAAGAATTCAAGATGTTCCTTCTCATTTTAAATACATACGGAACATAGGCTATATCCTGTTCACTATGCAATTGTTGTATGTTCAACGTGCTCCAAGACTGTGGATCTTTAAGATTCCAGTTCATATTGTTGTTCCTATGCAAAATATTTATAAACAAGCTAGTGATTTTCAAATCCAGTTCAATATGGATTACAAAAAACCTAAGGTTTGAATAAATCAATAAAATTCTCATTAATACTACCCTCAGTGTGAAAATGTTTATTACTAATATAAAACAGTACGCTTTGTCTGCAAATGAATCTGTCATATCATTTTGTCTTTTATACCATTTTCTAGTCAGTAATTATTGATCTATCAACATGAAAATTCTATAGATCTTCCATATAATACAAACCATTTTATAATGTAAAAGTAGCTGGTTAATTTAAATCAAGCTAGTGTTGTAAAACACTATACAAAATACATCCAAATTGTGAAAACACGGATAGATTTCACTTGTTTGATAAACATATGGTTACGAGCCTTTTTATGATTGGAGGTGAGGTTTTGTGTGCGATATATTGGAATTGCACAAGTGAGTGTTACTTTAACTTTGGGTTTCAAAGCTCAGACTTACTATTTAATTCTTACTTTGCAAAAAATTACCAACTTCAGGGGGAGAAAACCCCCGTGCTATTCAACTACAATCTGAATTATATGGAAAAGTGTTTCAAATTTGCAGCTCTGCTGTCCTGCTGGGCCCAGGCTAAGTGCAAGCTGCACCCTCAGTCGAGGCAAGGGGAGCTCTACTCTTTGTGTTTAGAACAGACCAAAGTCCCCGGATATGGTGAATTAAGTAAACAACTGGAGGACCTCACAGGTACATGAGACTCAAATAAGCAAGCAAACGTATATTTTTTGGGATTAATTTATATTCCTGTCTCTTAAATTAGAATGCCTGAATATGGCTATTTATGTTTGGTTCAGGAAAGAACATGATCTATTCTCAGTAAGATATTAATTTATTTTCATCGTATTCTTTGCAAAATAGATAATTTTAAAATCAGATGTTAAACTGTGGGTCCAGAATATGTGATTGTGAGAGAGTGAAAGCTGTACCCACAAGGGGAAGCTAGTCATAATTAGCCTTACATAGGCTCACAGTGTAACTGGGGTATGGCTCCTCAAATTTGATACAAACAAAAGCATTGCTGAGCCAGCTACGGTTCACTGAGGACTGCAAAACCTGCGGATAAATACCTCAGGTGATTGACTGCGTGATCTTTCCTGCTGCAACACACTTCTGCCTTTTCTTATTTCAATTGGAAATGAAGAGTAGTTTGTCTTCGGCTAAAATTAGTATAAAGAAAAAGAAAGTCACTAGTCTAATCCCGTTATTCTCTTCATCTCGTGTACCTACATGAAAGGACTTTCATATTCATAGGGCTGAGCAGTTCGTCATCTAACTTCACATCTAAACCCTACTTGCCATATCAGGAAGACATTTCTTGTCCTTGATCTCTTTTAAGGGCATAAAAAGCAGTGATGCCTGCCTCTTTCTTTTAAAGCACTTTTGTTTCAGTATTTGTCCTTGGTGACTACCAAGGAAGTGGGAGATATGTTTGGCCTTGGGAATCCTGCATATTGGCCCATACTCTTCTACTCTGAGCACTTGTGGGATTCATCAAAACACACAGCAAACACCTTTGGAATCTAAAATAACAGAAATAAGTCAGATGCACGTCACTCAGGAAGAAACTGTATATTAATTATAAAACCCACATGTGAATGCATTCAATTACTAATATGTAAAATCAAATGAGCTGAATCTCATGCTTTGTGTCCAAGACTATGAATTCTCCTGCAAGGTCTATAATCTAAGAGGCAAGTGGTGTTAAAGCTTAAGGACTTGTTTTCTATAGAGCCCAAAAAGTAAAGTTATGTGTAGTCATCTTCCTTGCATGTATAGGTACGATACAGTGGGAAATATGACAGGAAAAATAGGAAATGCTTGAATATTCCAGAGACATACATTTTCCAGAGTATTTTATCCTGTACACACGCACCTGTGGGGTGTGAATTTCAAGTCACCTGGCTCATGGATATCTACTGACCTGTGCAAACCCCTCTATCCACAGCACAGCTGCTGCCAGCCCTGCACCCTTCCTGGGCCCTGCCCATTGAGATACGTTTGATCCTGTACGAGATTGTTTTCTGTGAAGGCCAAGGAAAAAAAACTCCTCAGGAGATCAACAATCAGGAGGGAAAGAAGAGGTACATCTCAGTCATGGTACATGTGGACGTGTTGCTGGCTATCTGCAATCTCTGGTTAAGGCTATTCCAGAGGTCAAATGTAGCCTTTGGAATTGTATGGATCCTACTATGAATGAGCATGGGAGACTTTTCATGGTCATTAATTAGATCTAGGTTTGCAACATGTCTTTGAAAAAAAAAAATTATAGCTATGTTCTTCCTGTCACATATACTTAACTTATTGATAACCTGTCAGGATGGACTGTGTAACACATCAACAATACTTTAACCACAGGAGCAACCCGTGCACATTGTGTCCATTGTCTTAGATGCCAGGTTTCCTTTTGCAGATTTGAGGGGGATACTGAGGCAACAGGAGGGCAGAGCTGAGAGCTCTTGGCTTTTGATGTCTTGAAACAAGCTGAATATGTTTGTTTTCTTGGTCTGCTAGATGCTATATGCTAATGTATGCTGTGCTAGTGGTTCCAGAAGTATTTATGGAAAGAAGAGCTTGAAAGTCTCCGTTTTATATATATCCTTTTAGACAGCCAACTACATTTCACATTGAAAAAATACAATCCCATATAATGAAGTAGTGGAGGAAAATGTATGTGCTGTGAACAAAACAGAATATATATTGTCTGAATAATTCACATGAGGATCAGAAAATTTGACAAGCTTATAAGTGACTTAACTGAACTATTTTTTCCATATAGGTCTTTCTATTATTAAAGTAGACCTAAATGAGTATAGGTCTTATTTAAAATACACTTTTTGAAATAGCAGTCATTATATAGAAAATAAGTCCTTAAATAATATGTCTGTTTATCATTACTCTAACAACGATAATTACCTAATGAAGTTAATGTACAAATCCACAGTTATATCACAAGTTGCATTTGATGCACAAGCTACTCTAAATACCTGTGTAATTGTGTAACTCATATAAATTACTAAAGACAGGTTGATTTAAACACAGTGTTAAAATTTAAAAGTAGTGTCAGTACTAATAAAGCAAAATAAGCAGAATAGATCTATTCAACAAAGTCAGTAATTATAAACTTGAATACCAATTAGTTTTGAGCAGGTAGGTTTATTTTAGCTTTTTCATTGGACTTGAGAATTATATTCATTTTCCGAAGTATCCAAAACATCCAGAAATATAAAGCCAGAATTTATTATGCAAAACCAACATGTGCCTGGTACCTGCCTTTTCAGTGTTTCTATTTCCTCTCATGATGAAAATATACATGCTGGTAAATCCATCTGCTCAAACTAGACAAATTGTTACCCCTTTGTTGAATTTAAGTAATGAAATCTATCAGTGAGAGAGTTCTGCAGGTGGTGTAAATCGATCCAAGTAGGACAATATGAAATACTGATGGAAGAACTGCTAGGAAGGCTTTTGAAGATATATTGACAATGCATCTGCTTTTTTCACAGCAGTTTATCTCATGATTGAAACTACTGCTTTTAACAGTATAGTCACTATAATAGTGGATTCTGATTTTCTGTATCATCTCTGTCTGTCTATCCTTCATTATTTATTTTTAATAGGGACAAAACACTCTGTTTCCCCTCTTTTCCTTTGGGATTACCATAGGGACTAAGTTAAATTAATTAAAATTGGAATCTTATGATATTTTATTATCTCTGAAATGCAAATAAGTGTCTGTACTTTCTATAACCATGCATTAGCTGAGCAAATATATATTTGCATAATTTGGAAAGTTAGAGTATAGTTTGATTGCAAAACATGATGTTGCAGCAGCAAGACTTGTTAGAATAAACTCTCAAGGAGAAATGGGGAAAGTCTTATCACTTGGGACATCTTAAATTGAACTAGAAAACACATTAACTTTACAATGCTTTGTGCTCAGAGAGAGACGAGTTAGCTTACTCCAAATACTGGTAGGCCTTTTTTAACAATGCATCCTTGCAAATTTTGGAAGGAATGGATACACACTTTATATATAATTGAAAGTATCACTTCGGCTAAATATTTGAAAGTGCTGTTATTTTCATTCTAGTAACTGAAAAATATGAAGTTAATAAAAATATGTGAGACTATTATTATCCTTATAATAGAAATTCCTCTCCTTCCTGCTTTTAAATATATATATCTGTGAGGAAACATTTAAGGAAGGGTTAAGGCAAGTTCAATGTCGTAATTTTTTTCCTGGAAAGTTACTAATGTGAGATAATTCTTTGGTCTGAAATCTATGCTACCTATCAATTGTTCAAGAGAAATGGACACTAAAAAAGCTGTTTTTTCTGCTTTGAGCATGTGTATTACGATCAGGTACAAGCACATATTTTTCATCCTTTTTGCTGTGTATATTGCATGTCTATTACTGGCAGTGCCTCATTTATTTCACTGTCAAAGTAGTTAGTAGTGAGAAGAACATGGAAAAGGTGGAAATAAATAACAATAAACAATCTTTCAAGAATTTCTTCTCCCAAACAGTTTCAAAATTTGGGTTAAGCTTTTTGAAATGTGGCATGCTTTTTCTTGCAAATACTTTATTTTAGATAAGTAAGTGTATCGGGCATAGTGTTACCAAAGTGAAAAGTTTATTTATGTTTTACTGAAAAAAGCCTGTACCTTCACAGGGTGAATTTCTGATGTTGATATTTCTTTAAGCAGTATAAAGTAATACATAAACGTGTATTACAATAAAAAGTACACTTGAATACAAAGTAACACATAAATATAATTTTTTTTTCAGTTGAACATTTTTCTTTTTTGTTATTTTAAATAATGTAGCCTAGAGATTAGCTGCATTAAAAAAGTGCAGACATGTATTCTTTCATGATGTCATATTCCATGTTAGTGAAAGGCTTGTTTTTTGCAAAAGAGCAACACAGAGAGATGATAGGTTGATAGTGTGAGAGAGATAGTAGCTTTTAGTAGTCCATGAGGAACATTAAAAGTAAAATCATTTAATGCAAGGGGTATGTTGAATACAGATTTGCAACTGTGCTAGAAAGGAAAATATTATCTTTGTCAAGACGTCAAGAATCATTGTGAGGGTTTTGGTTGTAGTAATGGAATGGGAAGTGCAGATTTCATGAATCTTCAAGGAAATTATTATGATGAAACTGGAATCACAGTTGATTTGAATCAAAGTTAATTGAATCTGGTTTTGATGTTTAGAATCCTAGTAGAAGTTGTAAGTCATGTTGGTTTCAATTTTGCAGTCTTTGTACTTTATGTTCTTTGTAGGTGTTGCTGATGTTTTTCTATGCAAACTGGGCAAAATTCATGAGGAATTTATTGTAAATGAAGAAAATACATTTTTTTTTTTAACAAAAAATGTCTTTTCTGAATATCGAAAAGTTGGAAAAATCACACTGAGGACTGGAAACTGGCTACAATGTTCAAACTCTGTATACTCAGACACCTGATTCCCTAAACTGGAAACATGAATTATTCCACTTGAAATCTGAGGCATTTTTAGCAACAGTCAACAAAAAAAATATTGTGTGACTATCATACTAGTTAGGGTCAATTAGTAAACAAGGATCACATGTTCATAAAACAGTTTTTTTCTTAAAGTGGTGTTTCAATACAGCTGTGGAGAACTCTGGATTATCAGTGTAAAATGTACATTCAAATTAAGCGGCATTTTTTTAATATGTGGGAAGGAACTAAATCACTGGGTCTGTGGTGCTAGTAAGAAGAATGCCTTCCTTATAGCTTAAAGAAAGGCCTTCAAGGGGGTGGATCTTACTTGGACACAAATGTCAAGACTAAGTTGGAAACCTTTTAATTTTTTGGAAGGGTAGTTTAGAAAATGACCTGTGTAATTGGCTACTTAGGTGAAACTTGTGCAATGATGAACGTTTGCTCTCTCTAAACTGTGAGGTAAATCACTGTGACAAGAAAGTTACTCAGAACTTTGTTCATCAAAGCTCAAGGTCTGCTGCTTGTAGGAAGAGAAGGACATCATAGAGCAGCAGCATTCAACCTTTTTTCAGTCTATAGGTTCCAATTTTTTTTTGCAGTGCCTGTAAGGAACCATATATAAGGAATTTAAATCTGACAGCAGGCCTTGTTCTCCTAGTTACTTTCAAGAGACCACATGTTTATCCAAAAGTGCCCGAGTAAGAAACTGCAAATTACTTTTCTAGCAGATAAAAATCTGCTTCACTTATGAGCTGGATAACACATTGTTTGCTCATATGTTACTCATAGAAGAGGTCTGGAGGAACACAGATAATGGAAAAGTCTCTGAGACTTTTACACTATGTATGGGCAATTCTTTACTTCTGTGGACAAGGAGAGCACAGTCGATATATTTTTCTTGCTTAAGTGATTCTACTTAATTTTAGTATCAGTTGCTAAATGCTCTCTTCTTCTTACCCATTAGAATAGTTTCCTATTTAGTACAACAAATGAACTATTAACTTTGGATAATGTTACCTGTAGCAAAAAGGACATTTTTGTGAAGGTAAAAATGGGAAAAAAAAAAAAAGGGACAAAAGACTTTTGGACAGTTGGAAGCAGAGTATATCCAGAATATCACTAGAGACAGATACCACAGCCTTATTAAGCAGATTAAGATACTGCACATATTTTCTAAATCCAAGAAAAGTTTAGAAGAGCTAAAGACAGTCACCAATTATCAGTGAAATCACTCCAATAGTATTGGTAAATACTGGGTTGTTGTCTTTATTGTCCTGTGTGAGGGGAGGCTCAGTGTTTTCTTTAATTTTCTGTGTCAGAGTACAATTTTATCATCAATGACTATCTTTAGCTCTATGTTCACTTTATTATTGTTGTCTTTCTTTTCCGAAAAGTTAGTACTCCAGGCAAGAAAGCTTCTTTTAACTAATAAAGTGTAACCACACAAACTCTGTTGTGTAAGCACACTTGATTCAGTACCTACAATCATTGCTGATTAAACAGTTCATATGACAAAGTAAGGAACTTCTGAAATCTGCTGTCCCTCATGAGGGCAAATAAATGAGAGACATTAACAAAATCAACACTGAACATGAAATCTCTTGGGGACAATTATTTGGGTAGCCTAAAGGTACCCTTGAGTTGTTTCCCAGCATAGATCCAGTCCTGTCACAGCCAGAATTATGCACTAGTCCTTCCATCAGCACTTAGCACTTTTTTTTCCCCCAGTAGGGCTGGGAGTGGAAGCCTCACCCCTTCTCTCTGCAGTTCCAGCTGCTCTTTGGCTTTTCTACTTATCACTAGCGTGATTAAGTGCTGTTATATGGGAAAGAAATAGGTTGCTTTCATGGAACCATAGCTGCTTATTTTTGTCTTATTCATAACTACTTCAAATATTTGCTGTTGGCAAGGTTTTTAAATAAGTAACTGCTGGTCCTCATCTTTTTTCACCTTGCAAATACATGAAGAGATGATTGTGTGATATACATTGACTATTAGATATCTGTTATTTGTGTGTGTATGAGGGGATTTGAAACACCATATTACTTTTTTTAGAAAAGAGTTTACATTTATAAGCTAATGAAACTGAACTTACTATATCTGTGTATTATGGGGTAGAATTGCCTGGTCCTTTATTTTTCAAATTTATGTTGTATGTTTTTTTTTCCCTTGCAAAAATTATTTTAACCTCTCTAACTTTACTTAGTTAAATTCAGACCTGTATAGACAAAGGTAAGAAATAAAATAAAATTATTGTTAATATAAAAACACTGTTTTAATTGAAGTTGGATTCCAATGTCTCACCTCCAGAATTTTGCATATTAACTGCTGTAAATTGGCCTCTTTCATGTGAAATTCCAAAGAACAGTATGAAAACAAGAACTTCTAAGAGATTTTATCCTTGAAACACTAATTATTAATGATATATTGAAAAAGCCTATGCTTTCCATTAGAAATTATTTTAATGATCATGACAACAGAACAAAAAAGTGCCTCTATTGGAATATATACAGGTGATTCTTTTGAATAAAGCTAGACAATTCTAAGAGATATACAAGAGATTTAAAAAAAATACTTTGTAATATATTTTCTCAAGGATTGAAAATGAGTGGAAAAATGTTTACATGGCAGATACTGTCCTCGCATACCTTCGTGTTTTACTGTTGAGATAGTGAAAATGAAATTTATCACTGTGGAACTCAGGGGATTTTGTGTAAACTGCAGCTACAGTTTTAACCCCCAGCTTAATCTGCTGGGGTTAGGAAAAAAAAGATTTTAATTAATATCTGTATGCCCATAGCTTTCATTTTCAATTACTACTTTGAATTCTATCTAGGTTTTTTTTTCAGAGAACCAGTCTTTTAAAAAATCACAGCTGATATGTTCATTCCTGCAAGATAGTTAGTGCCTTCATTTCTCATCAAAGTAATTGTAAAATGAATGAATGCAACAGATTAAGAAATTGAATCTTAAATTATTAATTCATTTTTCATAGTACTGGGAATCTCTGATGTAACTAGAAGGATTCATGGGGAAAAAAAAAGACTGGATACTGTGGGAATTACTACAGTTTTGGACATGAACTTGAAGTGGCAAGGTCAGACACCAATCCCCCAAAAAATAAGCAAAATCTAGAATTGTAAGAAAACAGCGTGGACGAATATATGGTTGAAACAAAACTTTAGATATAGTGTATATTTAGCTTTAAATTACAAAGTTTGGGGAATTCCTTCCAGTAGTTAAAACTGAACAAATTAATTGCAAGATAGTTGAAGATAGAATTATTACAGATACAAGATTAATTTCTGTTGCTCACTAGCTTGTGGCAGCTGCAAAATACAGCCAACAAAATATTTATTTATGGACAGCTCAGAGAATTGGATTTTTCAGTTGGAATAATCATATAAAGGCAGATGGGAGTATAGAAGGTTAATTCAAAAAACATTCAATGGATGGAGAGATTGAGGACAAAAATAAACTGAACGTATCAGTCACTTTGAAAAGGATGTTTTAATTATGGAGATCTAGGAGAAGGTACGTAACATTATATTAATCTAATAAAATTGCGTGTCTATTTAATGAAACTCTTTTTTCTTCTGTCCTGCCAGATGGAAAGCTCTTTGAATCCCAGATTGTAGGAGAAAGTTTTTATGATCATCTCATCCAAAGGTCTCCAGTCCTTAGAAGCATTTCAGGTTACTTTTATAATAAGAATTTTTCTGGTTGGATCTTTGTGTGGATGCAACTCCACAGGGCTCCATTACCCCGCAGGAGCTGATCCAGACTTCAGGGTCAACAATTTAAAAGCTAGGACATTTTTCAGTAGTCTGAGCACCCTTTTCTGCTAGATTTCTTTCTGATGGTGGGATAAAATATTTGGATCCTTCATACAGAAATTTCTTATGACTTAAGAATTTAAGATACAAAAGACTCCGTTTTAACAAGCTATTTATGATAACCGTTAATAGTTTTGAGAGTGCTTCAGTCAGTTCTCTAAATGTCCTAGGATTAATATTTTCAGGTTTTATAACCTATCAAGTATTGTCTTTCCTAAACATTTCTTTTTACTGTAACTGGTTCTAATTGACTAAAGTGTATCCTCACACTTGTCTGGTTTTAGTGAGGACTAACTCATAAGAGAATGTCACAGTTATTCTACATTTTGGCACGACTGTGGCCCACTCTAAGGTGGGATCTTTTCTTACCTAGATTTTCAGCACTTGCAAATTTACCAAGTCACATTTACAAGACAGACAGAAACACAGCACAGCATGGATAGCAGCAGGATCTCCCTGCATCTATGTTGCTGTCCTCAAAGTAGCGCCTTGAACAGTGAATGACTGACATCCTCCTTAAACAATTCTTCTTGTGGCATTCCTGAGAGCTGTAAAATGCATGAGCTGTGTTGATGAAGTTATGATGTGGTTATACCCAAGTTAACAACTGTGATGGGGTCATGATCTCATTTCTACATGTCACCAAACTTCAAAGGAAACAAAGCACTTACATTCCTGGTATTTGCATGCAATTACCTCTCTTGTGAATATTTAAAAAAGAACAACTGAAATAAAAAAAAAGTGGGTTTTTTTTAAATAAATGATTCACTTATTTAAGTTTTCAAAAATAATGTAGAGAATTTCATGGTACTTATATCATCCCAGATCAATAATTATCTTTTTTTTTTTTTCTAGAAAAACCCTTTAGGCTACTGAATGCAAGTAAAATACTGACAACTTTAAGATAACAACTTAAAACTTGAAATAAGTATTTAAAAAATAAATTGTGATTTACAGGCAATTCTTCCCTTGAAGAAAGTGAAAAACAAAAAAAGGAAAATGTAGCTATTTTTCATATGAGAGAAGATGACTGAGTTAAGGCAGAAAGGTTAAACTGATGACCTAGCTTTCCCAGAAATATACTGAAATTCATGGTTCAAGAAAATACTTGTTGGCATCCAGAAGACAAGAAAAAGATAACAGCCCATATTCATTTATCAAGAAAAGAGTCACTAGAAACCAACTTAATTTCCTTCTAGGACAGAATCATAACTCATTGATAAGGGGAGAAGGGAGAAGAAATAGATGTCAGAAACCTGCTAATGTTGTCTCAGATGACATTCTTACATATAAAATAGGGAAATATAATCAAAAAGAAAAAAATGTTAAGCTCTGTGTGAAAGTATTTGGAACTCCAGAATGAGATAATCATTAAGGTTTTCTGTCAAAATGGGAGACCTCAATATGCCTTGAAATTGTCATTAGTGACTTAGGTAATGTGATATGGAATATACTTATCAAATATGTAGGTGACATTTAACTAGGGATTTTTCAAACACAGTGGAGAAAAACTATTCAGATTCAGAGTAACTGTGCTGAAGTTACCAAGCAGTGCATTGTACAATAAAGACAACTCAAGGCAGAAAACTTTGCAATGATCATCTGTGACAAAACAGACTGGAGAATGAAGGACACACATGGAGGACAAATGGGTGATTCAGGACAGCCAACATGGCTTTACTAGGGGCAGGTCCTGCCTGACTAACCTAGTGGCCTTCTATGATGGAGTGACTATGTCACTAGATAAGAGACAACCTATGGACGTGATCTATCTGGACTTCTGTAAGGCCTTTGACACAGTCCCCCATGACATCCTGCTTGCCAAATTGGAGAGATATGGATTTGATGGGTGGACTGTTCAGTGGATAAGGAATTGGCTAGATGGTCGCATCCAGAGGGTTGTACTCAATGGCTTGAAGTCCAGTTGGAGAGCAGTGACAAGTGGTGTCC